>JADRCC010188480.1:1876-14074 GCA_019843855.1 Hylomyscus alleni
AGAGAGAGAGAGAGAGAGAGAGAGAGAGAGAGAGAGAGAGAGAGAGAAAGCAAAGGCAGGGCTGAAGATGAAGCTTAGTTGCTAGGGTCCCTGTCATACACATAGCCTCAGGTTCAGAGATTGCATGAAAGGGACATGGTAGCACACGCCTGTAATTCCCAGCACTTAGGAGGTGGAGTCATGAAGATTGAATTTCAGTGTCTTCAGCTACATGATCAAGTCTGGACTACATGTATGAATGGATGAATGAATGAATGAATGAATGAATGAATGAATGAATGAATGAATAATACGTCTCAGCCTCCAGAGCCAGGGCAAGGTCTTGGGTTATAGTTTGTCCATGCCTCTGGGTCCTTTGGAGGATACTCAGCCTTCCTTGTTGCATCTTTTCACGTGAAGAGTCAACCTACCCAAAAGGGCCAAGGCTCTGGTTGATGGTGAGGACATCCCAGTTCTCCATGTACAGAATATTTACCCAACACCTGTATTCCTGAGTTCAATGAAAACTGAGAGCAAACACAAAGATTGGAGTAGGCATCTCCACGTTGTGTTTGTGAATGTGGAAACCACAAGTACCAGGCGTCTCCCTGGTAGTTACCCAGAGTCCACTTGTGAATAGAGCTGGTATTTGAGGGTGAGCTTCTGGTGTCCAGGTCAATGAGCCTCAGAGACACTGATCAGCAGAAGCTACTATTTCTCTGGAAGATGGTGGTACTGGTTTTTGGCAAGTGGACCTGACCCTTTTGACTACAAAGAGGTCTACAAGAAGCCCTAGCCCAGCTCCTAGTATTGTAATTCCCATCATGACTGGTAGAGGGCAGCATCCAGAACCCAAACACTTAAAATAACAAATCAATGTTCCAGGCTTTGAGCAACTAAGATATTACTTACGAACCTGGTTTTAAAAGTAAACTTGCAGAAGATTCAATTTAGCAAGCAAGACAAACAGAATTTCCTATATCCAGGAACAGTACATTGTGGTGGACAGAGGTTTCAGAAGCAAGTCACAATAAGCCCTGACCCTCTTCTCTCCTCAGACAAGCCAGGTAAGCTTTGAACCTTTGAACCTTGGTTTCCTCCTCAGTGAAACAGAATTGTTAAAACTCATAAATCCCAAATGATAATTGGCCTGATGGAGGTAGGACTATAGCTGTATCTCTGACTACTGCAAGAAAATTGAGAGATCTCTTTTCGAAGACTTCTGCAGTAATGACAACACCTCTTGAATGCTAACTGCACCAGGTACCCAGCTACATATATCATTTGCATTCTGCCACCCAGACCTCAGAATAGTTCTCTGAGTTGAGTTTAATTATTACCACCAAGAAGAATAAACCCAGAAATAGTAAATCACTTGCCAAAGTCACCCAAGAAACCAGCTGCATAGCCAGCACAAAAGCCTGTTTCCTAGCTGCTGGTCAGCTCCTCCACCTGCTCTGTTCCTGTGTCTTACAAACAACACAGCAACTCACAAACTCCAGATGACAAAGAAGCTGTAAAGGGAAAAACATTGAAATACAGATTTTGGCTCAGTCTCTACAAACACTGCCCAGGCAGTGGATTCTGGGAATTTGTACTTAACAGATTGACCTTCCAAGACAGTGGGAGGGGAGTGGCAGTGCCCTACCAACTCACTATCTTGTCACTTGTCCCAGTAAGAGTTTAATCCCAGTACTCAGGAAACAGAGTTAGGCAGATGTCTGAGTTCAAGAACAACCTGGTCTACAGAATGGGTTCCAAGATAGCTAGGACTACACAGAGAAACACTATCTTAAAACAACAACAAAAGGGCTGGTGTCCTGAGCAGACCTTGGGCGTAAGCTCTGCAGCTAGTCCACAACACCCAGAGGAAGCTCCACTCCCAAGTGCTCTGACACTCTCAGGCTCAGAGGTGAGGAGGACACAACATCTGTCCCAACACCAGGAGTAACTGGGACCAGCAGGACCAGGCACGCAGGAACTCTGCCAGCAGAGTGACTCCAGTTCCTTCTGATCTCTCTGGGCTAGTGTTCTGAGCAGACCTTAGGTGCAAGCTCTGCAGCCAGTCCCACAACACCCAGAGGAAGCTCCACTCCCAGGCACTCTGACACTCTCAGGATCAGAGGTGAGGAGGACACAACATCTGTCCCAACATTGGGAGTAACTGGAACCAGCAGGACCCAGGCACACAGGAACTCGGCCAGCCCAGTGGCTCAGGTTGCTTCCATTCTGTCTGGGCCCAGGTTCCACAGCCAGTCCCACAACACACAGAGGAAGCTGCTGCACTCACAGGTGCTCTAACAAGCCCAGGATCCGAGGATCCCAGAATCACAGGATCACAGAGACAGCTTGACTCTGAGGAGTTCTGGCACAACCAGGATCACAGGAAGGACAGGCTCCAGTCAGATTTAGCAAGGGCAAGTAGCACTAGAGACAACCAGATGGCCGGGAAGAAAATAAACAACACAAACCAAGGTTACTTGGCATCATCAAAATCAATACTCCCACCATAGCAAGTCCTGGACACACCATCACTCCAGAAAAGCAAGATTCAGATATAAAATCACTTCTCATGGTGATCATATAGGACTTTAAGAAAGACATAAATAGCACCCTCAAAGAAATACAGGAGAACACAGGTAAACAGCTAGAAGTCCTTCAAGAGGAAACACAAAAATCTCTTAAAGAACTACAGGAAAACACAATCAAGCAGGTGAAGGAAATGAGCAAAACCATCCAGGATCTAAACATGGGAATAGAAACAATAAAGAAATCAGAGAGACAACCCTGGAGATACAAAACCTAGGAAAGAAATCAGGAGTCATAGATGCAAGCATCACCGACAGAATACAAGAGATAGAAGAGAGAATCTCAGGGGCAGAAGACACCATAGAAAACATTGACACAACAGTCAAAGAAAATGCAAAAAGCAAAAGGCACCTAATCCAAAACATCCAGGAAATCCAGGATGCAATGAAAAGACCAAACCTAAGGATAATAGGTATAGAAGGGAGTGAAGACTCTCAATGTAATGGGCTAGTTAATATCTTCAACAAAATTATAGAAGAAAACTTCCCTAACCTAGAGAAAGAGATGCCCATGAACATACAAGAAGCCTACAGAACTCCAAATAGACTGGACCAGAAAAGAAATTCCTCCTGTCACATAAGAATAAAAACACCAAATGCACTAAACAAAGAAAGAATTTTAAAAGCAGTAAGGGAAAAAAGGCAAGTAACATATAAAGGCAGGCCTATCAGAATTACACCAGACTTCTCACCAGAGACTATGAAAGCTACAAGATCCTGGGCAGAAGTCATACAGACACTACAAGAACACAAATGCCAGCCCAGGCTACTCTACCCAGCAAAACTCTCAATTACCATAGGTGGAGAAAACAAGATATTCCATGACAAAACAAAATTTACACAATATCTTTCCACAAATCCAGCCCTACAAAGGATAAGAGATGGAAAACATCAATATAAGGAGCAAAACTACCCTAGACGCAGCAAGAAAGTAATCTTTCAACAAATCCACACAAGCCTAAATCCACCTCTTACAACAAAAACAACAGGAAATGACAATTACCTTTTTTTTTTTTTTTTTTTTTTGAGACAGGGTTTCTCTGTGTAGCCCTGGCTGTCCTGGAACTCACTCAGGAGACCAGACTGGCCTTGAACTCAGAAATCTGCCTGCCTCTGCCTCCCAAGTGCTGGGACTAAAGGTGTGTGCCACCACCACCCGGTGACAATTACCTTTTCTTAATATCTTAATATGAAAATTAATATTACCAACATATCCTAATTGATTGAAATCCAAAAATATGAGGAATTAGAAATTTGTTGATTGCAATCCAATGGTCTCTCTAATTTGGTAATTGGAGAAATAGGTCCAATATTGTACAATCTATATACAATTTCAGCTTGTTTATGACAGTGTCTTGCTGTGTACAACATAAGGATCTTGAAATCTTGCTTCTCCTATCTCAGCCTCTCTATTAGTACTATTGTTTATTTCATGTTTTTACACTATACTATGGTTTTCAGAACAGCTTATATAATTCAAAAGTATTTATATACTCAAGGGAGACATAGACAATTAACTTGGGAGGTGGCTTGTAGAAAAGAGAACAACAAAGAGTGAGACTGAATGCTTTGCTTGGCATTTGTAGCTCTTGTATCAAGTTTGAAGAAGAGGACTTTATGTTACTCTTTCTCTGAGATGAATGTTTTTCCAAATTATCACAGCTAATAAACCAGATTCTTACCTGCACCTAATGTCTGTGCCACCCTCCAAGCAGAACCATTGTTCATTGAAACAGTTGGTGAATGACTTTATGGATAGACCATCTTAATACACACACTATTTCTTAAATGAATGTAACCTGTTCTCTGTGGCCTGAGAATAAAGTCACTCACTCAAGTCAAAAACAACAACAACAACAACAACAACAACAACAACAACAGAAGAAGAAGGAGGAGGAGGAGGAGGAGGACGACGACGACGACGACGACGACGATGACGACAACGATGACAAGGAAGATGAGGAGGACGAGGATGAGGACGAGGAGGACGAGGAGGAGAAGAAGAAGAGGAGGAGGAGGAAGGGAGGGAAGAAGGAAAGGAAGAAAGAGAGAGAGAAAGGAAAAGAGAGTTTATGAGTGTAGCCTAGGGAGGTGATTCAGTGAGTAAGAGTGATTGCCAGGCAATCAAGGGCACCTGGGTTCAGGTCTCCAGTGCCCATGTAAAAAGCCAGGCATG
This sequence comes from Hylomyscus alleni, assembly GCA_019843855.1. NCBI lineage: Eukaryota > Metazoa > Chordata > Mammalia > Rodentia > Muridae > Hylomyscus > Hylomyscus alleni. The sequence goes on from JADRCC010188480.1 coordinate 6,620, forward strand.
GCCATACATGTGCCTGTCATATCAGTATTGTTGGGCTGGGGCAGAGATGGTGAGAAATGCTGTCTCAGGGGGAGTAAAATGGAGAGAGACAGAGCAGGACACCCAACATTGCTCTCTGAGTCCTGTGAGTATGTTCATGTGAATATGCACATATAGAGCACACGTAAGAGTTTGAGATCATGAACTCTTAAAATTGGGTGGGCTACTCACTCTGCCTGCCTCCCAGGAGTCCTGCACCAACCTGGGACACCCAGGTGAGATAGCCACATCCAATCCCCCTGCCTGCTGAGACCCCAGCAAGCCTAGCAACCTTGAGCTCTGACCCTCCCTATCAGAGGCAGAGACAATCTGCAGGACAGCCAGGAACTGCTGGACCAGCCAACACCAGAGACATCCAGATGGTGAAAGGCAACCCCTAAGAACATAATCGACAGAAGCCAGTACAATGTGGCATCATTAGAACCCAGCTCTCCTACTACAGCAAGACCTGGATATCCTAACACACCTGAAGAGCAAGACTGTGACCTTAAATCTCATCTCATGAACACATTAGAGATCTTCAAAAAGGATATTTATAAAGCCCTTAAAGAAATACAGGAAAATACAATCAAAGGGTAAAGGAATGAATAAAATGGTCCAACGCCTAAAAGTGGAAATAGAAACAATAAAGAAAACACAAATGAAGGCAACCCTGGAGATGGAAAACCTAGGAAAGACAACAGGAACTACAGACACAAGCATCACCAGTAGAATACAAGAGATGGAAGCGAGAATCTCAGGCACAGAAGATATCAAAGAAGAAACTGACATACTAATTAAAGAAAACTGCAAAAGTAAAAAGTTTCTAACTCAAAATATCCAGGAAATTTGGGACACAATGAAAAGACCAAACCTAAGAATAATACAAATAGAAGAAAATGAAGATTCCCAGCTCAAAGGGCCAGAAATTATCTTCAACAAAATTATAGAAAACTTCCCTAACCTAAACAAAGGGATGGCTCTAAATGTATAAGAAGTTTACAGAACACCAAATAGATTGGATCAAAAAAGAAAATCCTCTTACCAAATAATAATCAAAACACTAAATGTACAAAGCAAAGAAAGAATATTAAAAGATATAAGAAAAAAGGGCCAAGTAACATATACAGGCAGAAGTATGAGAATTACATCTGACTTCTCAACAGAGACTCTAAAAGCCAGAAGATCCTGGACAGATGTTGTAAGAATTGAGCAAACAGGGACATCTCATAAAAATACCAAGGAGGCAGGAATGTCCATTAAGCCTAAAGACAGAGAGCTTCAGAAGAGCTTACTTATCAAATATCCATCCCCAGGAGATGCCCTAATTGTGGGGAGTAATGCCCAGTTCCAGTAAACGTCCCCAGGAGTAGGTGGATCTCCCTCCACCCCTCTTACATGCAACAGGTATCTCTGCCTCTCCTGGAGGACAAAGGTCAATGGAAACAAAGAACAATGGGAAAGATAACCAACCCATGTTGTAAGTTGTAAAACTCTGTTCTGAAAAGATATAAAGAGTATGAGCTTTCGTCCCTCGGGGTCACCTTTGCCTGAATATGAGACGACCCCAGTATACTGGATTAATTAAAAACAACAACAACAACAACAAAAAAAACTTCTTGGGCGGTGGTGGCGCATGTCTTTAATCTCAGCACTTGGGAGGCAGAGGCAGGTGGATTTCTGAGTTCGAGGCCAACCTGGTCTACAAAGTGAGTTCCAGGACAGCTAGAGCTATACAGAGAAACCCTGTCTCCAAAACAAAACAAAACAAAAAAAAACAAACAAAAAAACCTCTTGCTAATCACATCCATCTCCGTCTCTGTGTCTTTGTGAGTGGGACATCCACTCTGAATCTAACAATGTCTTGCAGACCCTAAGAGACCATAGTTGCCAGCCTGGGCTACTGTATTCTGCAAAATTTTCAATCACCATAGATGGAGAAACCAAAATATTCTATGATAAAACTAGCCCTACAGAAATACTAGAAGGAAAATTCCAAATCAAGGAGGGTAACTACACCCAAGAAAACACAACAAATTCATTATCTTACAACAAACCCAAAAGACGAGATTCACACATACACAGCACCAACAACAACATCAAAATAAAAAGAAATAACAATCGTTGCCACTAATATCTCTCAATATCAGTGGACTCACCAATAAAAAGACACAGGCTAACAGATTGGATATGTAAACTGGAGCTATCATTCTGTTGCATACAAGAAACACACCTCAGAAACAATGATAGACACTACCTTGGTGGAAAAAGGTTGGAAAAGAGTTTTCCAAGCAAACAAGTCCCAAGAAACAAGCTAGAGCAGCCATTCTAATAGCCAATAAAATAGACTTTCAACAAAAAGTAATCAGAAGGGTTTGACCAGCTTCATACTGGTCAAAAGAAAAATCCACAACATGACATCTCAATTCTGAACATTTAATGCCCCAAATACAAGTGCACCCACAGTAAAAGAAACTTTACTAAAGCTCAAATCAAACATTGCACATCACACAATAATTATGTGGGACTTCACGATCCCACTTCCACCAATAGACAGGTCATCAAAACAGAAAATGCACAGAGAAACAATAAAACTAACAGATGTTATGAACCAAATGCATCTAGCAGATTAGATATCTTTCACTCCAAAACAAAATAATATCCCTTCTTCTCAGGACCTCACTTAATGTTCTCCAAAATTTACCATATAATTAGGCTCAAAGCAAGCTTCAACAGATACAAGAAGATTGAAATAATCCCTTGCATCTTATCAGGTCATCATTGACTAAGGCTGGACTTCAACAATATCAGAAACAACAGAAAGCCCACATACTCGTAGAAAATGAACAACTCTACCCAATGTTCACTTGATTAGGGAAGGAATAAAGGAAGAAATTAAAGACTTTCTATAATTCAATGAAAATGAAGGCACAACATACCCAAAGTTATGGGACAAACTGAAAGCAGTGCTAAGAGGAAAATTCATAGCACTAAATGCCTTCATAAAGAAATTGGAGAGATCTCATTCTAGTAACTTAACAGAACACATGAAAGCTCTAGAACAAAAAGAAGCAAGCACACCCAAGAGGAATAGACATCAAAAAATAGGTAAACTCAGAGCTGAATTTAATCATTAGAACCAAGAGAAAGATACAAAGAATCAACAAAACCAAGAGCTGTTTTTTGTTTTGTTTTGTTTTGTTTTGTTTTAAGAAAATCAACAAGATAAACAAACCCTTATCTAAACTAACTAAAAGGCACAGAGACAGTATCCAAATTAAGAAAATCAGAAGAAACTAAGGAAATTTTAAAAAAATCTAACTTCAAAAACCTATACTCCACAAAACTAGAAAATCTAAATGATATGGATGATTTTCTAGATAGATACCACTTTCCAAAGTTAAATTAATGGGCGGTGGTGGCGCACACCTTTAATCCCAGCACTTGGGAGGCAGAGGCAGGTGGATTTCTGAGTTTGAGGCCAGCCTGATCTACAGAGTGAGTTCCAGGACAGCCAGGGCTACACAGAGAAACTCTGTCTCGAAAGACTAAAAAAAAAAGGTAAATTAAGATCAAGTAAACGATCTAAATACTCCCATAACCCCTAAGGAAATAGAAGCAGTCATTAAAAGTCTCCCAACCAAAATAAGCCCAGGGTCAGATGGTTTAAGCACAGAAATCTACCAGACTTTCAAAGAAGAACTAATACCAATATTTCTCAAACTATTCCACAAAACAGAAACAGAAGGAACACTATCTAATTCATTCTATGAGGCCACACTCACCCTGATACCTAAACCACACAATGACTCAACAAGTAGAATTTCAGACCAATTGCTTATGAACATCAATGCAAAAATACTCAATAAAATAGATGCTATAAATACCTTCAACAAAATTCAGCACCCCTTCATGTGAGGATGTGGAGAAAGAGGAACACTCGTCCATTGCTGGTGAATTGTAAACTTGTACAACTACTCTAGAAATAAATCTGGCGGTTTCTCAGAAAATTGGAAATAGTTCTACCTCCAGTCTGAATTATACTGCTCTTAGGCATATACCCAAAAGATGGTCCACCATACCACAAAGACATGTGCTTCACTATGTTCATAGTAGCTTTATCTATAGTAGCCAGAAACTGTAGAAAATGTGGTTCATTTACACAATGGAATACTATTCAGTTTTTAAAAACAAGGAGATCGTGAATTTTTCAGGCAAATGGATGGAACTAGAAAATATCATCCTGAGTGAGGTGATCTAGATCCAAAAGCACATGCATGGTACATACTCACTAATAAGTGGATATTAGCCATAAAGCACAGTACTCACTGATAAGTGGATATTAGCCATAAAGTATAGGATACTCATGCTACACTCCATAGACCTAGAGAACAAGAAGGAAGGCACAAGTGAGGATGCTTGAATCTCACTTAGAAGGGGAGGTAGTGAGAGGGAGGGAAATGGGTAGGAGAGGGGATTGGAAGAGGAATGGGGGTGTTCAGGATCAGGTGTGGAGAAAGACAGGGCCTGAGGGTGAGGAGAATTAATGAAAATCTGCAGCTGTCCAGGGTGATAGGGTGGGGAGGAATCTCTAGGAGGTCCCAGAGACCTGGGGTGTGGAAGGTTCCCAGGAGTCAATGTGAATGACCTTAGCTGAGACGCCTAACAGTGGGGACATGGAACCTGAAAAGGCCACATCCTGTAGCCAGGCAGGGTCTCCAGTAGAGAGATAAGAACGTCAACTCACCCACAAAACTTTCAACCCAAAATTTGTCCTGTCTAAAAGAAATGGAGGGACAAAGATGGACCAGAACTGAAAGAATGGCCAACCAACAACTGGCCCAACTTGAGACCCCATCCCATGGGCAAGCACCAGTCCCTGACACTATTAATGATACTCTGTTATGCTTATAGACAAGAGTCTAGTATGACTGTCCTGTGAGAGGCCCCTCCCAGCTAGCAGCTGACTAAAACAGATGCAGAGACCCACAGCCAAACATTAGATGGAGCTAGGGGACTCTTTTGGAAAAGTTGGGGGAAGAATTGAAGGCCCCAAAAGGAATAAAAACTCTACAGGAAGAACTACAGAGACAATTTACCTGGATCCCTGGGAGCTCTTAGAGAGTGAGCCACCAACCAAAGAGCATACACAGGCTGGACTGAGGCCCCAGGCATATATGTAGCAGATGTGCAGCTCAGTCTTCAGTGATCCCCCCAACAACAGGAACAGAAGTTGTCTCTAAAGCTGTAGCCTGACTGTAGAATCCAGTCTTCAGCAGGGCTGGCTACCTTTTTTAGCCTCAGTGGGAGAGGATGTGTCTAATCCTGCAGACTTGATGAGCCAGGGTTGGGGGATAGTTCTTTCAACCAATGCAAAGTTGTCTAGTCAATGTGGACAATGCAGTGTGATCATACCTTGTTATCACAGGACACTCATCCTAAGATCCCAGTCATCAGGCTGACAGGAAGGTCAAGCAACCTCAAGGGGCTTTTGCAGAGCTGAGCTCTGGTAGAATCCTCAACCAATGAGCACTCTCTCTGTATCTGTTACTTTCCCCATGGCTATGACAAACGCCTGGCAGAAGCAGCTTAAGACAGGAAGGTCTGTTTTGGCTCATGGTTCATGGGGATACAGTGCATCATGGAGGGGAAGATGTCAGTGACCTGTCACATTCCATCCACAAGTAGGAAGTTGAGAGATGAATGCTGGAGTTTCTCCTGCTTTCTCCTCTTCATTCAGTCTGGGACTCCAGACCGTGCAATGGTGCACCCATGTCTAGAGTGCGTCTTGCCTCTCTGAGAACACCCTCACAGACAGTCCCAGAAGTTTGTCTTTTAGGTGACATCAACAGTCAAGGTAAACCATGGACCACCCTGGCTATGTGAGCAAGGCATCTCAAGTCATCTCCGAGTGAGTTCTGGAGCTGGAGAGATAGATGGTTCTGGGACAGAGGCCTGTGCTTGGAGAGATAGGCGGCTCTGGGACAGAGGCCTGTGCTTCGAGAGATAGACAGCTCTGGGACAGAGGCCTGTGCTTGGAGAGATAGGCGGCTCTGGGATAGAGAGAGGCCTGTGCTTGGAGAGATAGACGGCTCTGAGACAGAGGCCTGTGCTTGGGAGCTGCAGTTCAGCTCCCAGCAGCCGAGGTAGGCCAACTCACAACCACCTAGAATTCCAGTTCTAGGGATTCAACTTCTTCTGCGTTCCAAGGGTACCTGTACACGTGTACACAGGTATACAGACACATGTTTAAAATACATAGAATTTTAAAATAAAGGAAAATATTTTATTAAAAAAATTAAAGATTTGACCAGGCAGTAGTGACACATGCCTTTAATCCCAGCACTTGGGAGGCAGAGGCAGGTGGATTTCTGAGTTTGAGGCCAGCCTGGTCTACAGAGTGAGTTCCAGGACAACTAGAGCTACACAGAGAAACCCTGTCTTGAAAAACAACCAAAAAAAATTAAAGATTTCACAAGGACATGACTGTTGTTTTTACACCACTGAGACTGTTACTCAAGGGTAGATAATGTGTGCATTGCATTGTTTTGTTGTTTTGTTTTTCAAGACAATGTTTCTCTGTGTAGCCTTGGCTCTCTTGGAGCTTGCTTTGTAGACCAGACTGGCCTTGAACTCACAGAGTTCTGCTTGCCTCTGCCTCCCTAGTGCTGGGATTGAAGGTCTGTGCCACAGCTTGCTCACTGCCTACATTGCCACCAGGTACACAGCATTTCAAGAAGCCTTCCCAAGCAATGCCACTAAGGGTGATCCCAGTGGGAACTTTAGGACTGACTGTCCTTTGACCTCTTTGTGAACGTGGAGGAAAGATTAGTCTACTATCCTTGGAGGATATATCCCTGGAAGCTCTGTTCAGCCACAGTGGTGGCTAGACTTTGAAAGCCCCTAGGCCAGGGATGGACACAGCTCTGTACTAGAGCACTTGCCAGTCTGTCACAAGACCCTGTGCATATCAAAAAGTAAAAATTCTTTCCATAGATTTGTATTGTTTTTATTGTGGTGATAATATTAAAGATATGTGTATATACCCAAACGGATCAAATTATGTACATTAAACATGTACAATTATATATTGATAAAGCCAGTTTTAAAAAAGAATGGATGTGATGGCCACACTCTTAATCCCAGCACTGAGAAGGCTGAGGCAGGGGGGTGGATGTGGGTTTCAGGCCAGCCTGGTCTATGGAGTGAGTTCCTGCACAGCCAGACAGTCAGGGCTATACAGAGAAATCCTGTCTTGAAAAAACAAAAACAATCAAACAAACAAAGGCAGAAAGAAGAAAAGGAGGAGGAGGAAGAAGAAGGGGAAGGGGAAGGGGAAGGGGAAGGGGAAGGGGAAGGGGAAGGGGAAGGGGAAGGGGAAGGGGAAGGGGAAGAAGAAGAAGAAGAAGAAGAAGAAGAAGAAGAAGAAGAAGAAGA
>JADRCC010188502.1:2643-15537 GCA_019843855.1 Hylomyscus alleni
TTTAATCTCAACACTTGGGAGGCAGAGGCAGGCGAATTTCTGAGTTCGAAGCTAGTCTGGTCTACAGAGTTAGTTCCAGGACAGCCAGGGCTATACAGAGAAACCCTGTCTCAAAAAACCAAAAAAGAAAGAAAGAAAGAAAGAAAGAAAGAAAGAAAGAAAGAAAGAAAGAAAGAAAGAAAGAAAGAAAGAAAGAAAGAAAGAAAAGAAAATATCTAATAAAAATACAAAATAGGAAGCATGTTTATGAACTACGAGCTTCAAATACCTGTACTGTATATTTCTTTCAATATTAAATAGACAATGCTTTCTTTTTTTGTCAGTTATTTTGCTATATTCCTCTTTTAGATTACTGTTGGTATCTATTCATTGTACATTGTGATAAGTTACACTGACCATTTGGCATGCAGGTATATGATGTACTTTAACCTCATTTTCTCTGCCCCGTCATCGTTCTTATTAGTTTGTTTGTTTGTTTGTTTTGTTTTTTGTTTGTTTTGGTTGGTGGGTTTTTTGTTTGTTTGTTTGTTTGTTTCTCCTCTAGACCAATGTTTCTAAATCTTTCTAATACTGTGGCCCTTTAATATGGTTCTGCATGTTGTATTGATCCCAACCATAACATTATTTTTGCTACTATATAACTGTACTTTTGCTACTTTTATAAATTGTAATGTAAATATTTTGACATAGAAGTTTACCAAAGCGATCAGGATCTACAGGTTGAAAACCACTGCTCTAGACAGTCTCACATCGACTTTCGTTTTTTTATATTACAAATTATTGTATTTGTCAGTGTAAAATCTTATATCCACAAATGAGAGAGAGAGAGAGAGAATCTTATATTAGACTTTCTGATTTGTTGAATGATTTAGGATTTTTAAACTTCTTTATAGACTCTGGATATTAATTTCCTGTATAGTTAGCAAAGATTTTACAAATTTTATAGAACTTCTATTATCTAGGTTGATTCTTTTGTTATTGATATAATATAATCCCACCAGGCAGTTTTTGCTTTTATTTTCTGAGGTATTGAAGTATTTTTCAGAAACTACATGTGTATGTACATATTGAACCATCTTCTCTATATTTACTTTAAATTTTTCCTATTTTCAGATCTTTGATTAAAGTTGATTGTCTACTTTGAAATAAGACAGTGACTTACTTTTATTTTTTTCTTCTTGTGGTTATATATTTATTGAAGTTTTTTTCACAATATGTTTTGAGCACGTTCAGCAAATAACAGGTAATTAAAATCACATAAGTCTTGTGTGTTCTGTTCCCTTGGTCCACCTGTCTGTTTTTGTTCCACTACTATGATTTTCTTCATATTATGAATTTGTTCTGTAATTTGAATTGAAGTTATGTGATGACTTCAGCATTGTTCTTTTGGCTCAGGATTATCTTTAATTATTCAGAGTTCTTTTTTTAAATGCTTTCACTCAATACATTTTCCAGTTCCATCCATTTTCCTATAAATTTTAATATACACTTATTTTTATTTGTGAATAAATAAAATTATATATATATATATACATATATAGATGTATATATAATTGTCACTGTTCTATTTATCAGTTGATGGGCTTGCAGGCATTTAACTAGCTATTATAAATAAAGTAGCAATAAGCATGGGTGACTAAGTGTCTCTGGAATAGTATATAGAGTCATTTGGGTATGTGCCCAGGAGTGGTATAGCTGGGTAATTGTTCTTTTTAGCCTTTTGAGAAACCTCCACATTGATTTTTCACAATGGCCACACCACTTTACACCTCAACAGAGAATGAGTGCTCCTGTTTCAATATACATTCTCCAACATTAGCTATCATTTGTTTTATTGATGATAGCTATATTGAAGGGAGTGGAATTTCAATGTGTGTTAATTTACATTTCCCTCATTGCTAAGGATATTGAACAAATTTGCAAAGATTTGTTGTCCATCTGTATTTCTTCTGTTGACAGATCCCGGTTTAGCTCCTTCACTGCCATTTGATTGGATTATCTGTTTTCATATTGTTTAGTCGGTTGAGGTCTTTGTAAATTCAAAGTATTAATCATTTGCTAGTTGTACAGAGGGCAAAGATTCTCTCCCATGCTGCTGGTTGTCTCTATGCAGCACTTTCCTTGGCTTTATAAAAGCTTTACAATTTCACGACTTCTCTTTTGTCCATAATCAACCTTATTTCCCGAGTGACTAGAGTCCCCATTCAGAATGTCCATCTGTGGCTGTATTTGTGAAGTACTTTCTTGTTTGCCCCTAGAAGGATTAGAACTTCAGGTTGTAAATTAAGGTCTTTAATCCATTTAGAATTATATTTTGTGTAGCATGAGATATGAGGAACAAGTTTCCTCCTTATAAATGTAGCTATGCAGTTTTCCCAGGACCATTTGTTTCATTTTTTTTAAAGAGGCTGTCTTTTCTCCAGTGACTGCATTTGGTATATTTTTCAAAACTCAGGAGGCTGCATAGCTGAGTGTTTATGTCTGGATCTTCTATTTCACTTAATTGATTTATGCATTTTGTGCCAAATCATGTTGTTTTATTAATATGTCTTGAAAACCAGCACAGTGGTAGCTAAAAATAAGTTTACTCTTGTGCTCACAGAGCTGCTTTTGCTATCAAAATTCTTTGGTGATTTCAAAAGAATTTTAAGATTGTTTTCTTAATTCAATGAAGAATGATGTGGGTTATTTGATTGTAATTGATGGCATTTAAGCTGGGCAATGGTGGTACATACCTTTAATCCCAGCACTTGGGAGGGAGGCAAGGTGGATTTCTGAGTTCGAGGCCAGCCTGGTCTACAGAGTGAATTCTAGAGTTCTAAGACAGCCAAGTCTGTTACACAGAGAAACCCTTTCTTGAAAAAAAGAAAGAAAGAAAGAGAGAGAGAGAGGGAGGGAGAGAGAGAGAAAGAAAGAGAGAGAGAGAGAGAGAGAGAGAGAGAGAGAGAGAGAGAGAGAGAGAAAGAAAGAAAGAAAGAAAGAAAGAAAGAAAGAAAGAAAGAAAGAAAGAAAGAAAGAAAGAAAGATGGCATTTAAACTATAGATAGCTTTTTGAAACATAGTCACTTTCATAGAACTGATCTTACCATCCATGAGCATGAGAATTCTTTCCATATACTACTATCTTCTTCAAATTTTGTCTTGAATGTTTTAATATTTTCATTATAAATATTTGCTGTGGAACCAAATAAGCTATCTACATTCTTTGTCTCTTCCTCTTCCACTGCAGTCATCCAAGCTCCACAACTGCATACAAGAGATCCCTCCTTCCTCTCACCCTGTCTCATTTCTTTCGTAATTCATTTGATCCCAGCCTACTTGCTACAAGGGGTACTGGAGCCACCATATGTGACCTAAAGTCCCAGAGTCCTACAGGCTGCTTGACTAGAACCCTCTGTTTACCATAAGATCCAGTGGAATATTAAAATATTAATTATATATGCACCAAACAAGTAGATCAAATTTCATAAAAGAAATGCTATTAGATCTAAAATCACAGATTGACCCTAAAAGAGGCATAGTCGAATATTTCAATACTACGTTCTCTACAAGAGGCAGGTCATGTGGGAGTAAACTAAATAGAAAATCTCATGAATTTATGACACAGTAAATTAAATGTACCTAAAAGATAAAAACAATTATACCCAAATAATAAAGAATTCTTCTCATCAGTCCATAGAAGTTTATAAGAATTAGACCAAACAGTAAGACACATAGCAATATAAATAGTGAAATCACAGTCTGTATTATATATGACCACAGAGATATAAAGCAGACCATAAGTAGCAATAGAAATTATAAAAAATAAACTATTCTTTTATCATATTTAAGATATCTTGACATATCTTGATAGCGTTGATCCTTTGGAATTGAGTTATATACATATACATAACTTATATATACACATAAACATATACATGTGTATCTATTCTTCTATATATAGCCATCCAGTTGACAAGCACCATGTATTGAAAATAGTGTCTATTTCCAAGTATGTACTTTTTTTCTTGAGACAGGGCTTCTCTGTATAGCTCTGGCTGTCCTGGAACTCACTCTGTAGACCGGGCTGGCCTCCAACTAAGAAATCCACCTGCCTCTGACTCCCAAGTGCTGGGATTAAAGGTGTGTGCTAAGAAATTAAAGGTGTACACCACCACCGCCCAGCCCAAGTATGTACTTTTGTCTTCTTCAGAAAATCTGGTGTCTCTAGGTGCAAGGAATTATGCTGAGTTTTCAGTTTGATTCAATTGATCATTGTGTCCACTTTAAGATTTTTATGTCAATCCTATATTATTTTTATTATAATAACTACAATATCGTTTGAACATGAGTTAGTGATAACTCCAACAGTCATTTTATTATTCTACTAAAAGCTATTTACAGATTTAATGAAACCTCAATTAAAGACCCAAATACTCACACACATACACACACACTATAAATATATATTTTATATATGTATATATTTATATGTATATGTATGCATATATATAAAACTACATATATACATCAAAAAATATAAGAATTCTTTGTATATTCCAGAGACTAATACCTTATCACATGTATAATTAACAAAATTCATATATATATATATATTTTTTTTTTTTTTTTTTTTTATATACATATACATATATATATATATATATATATATATATATATATATATATATATATACCGTAAATACATGCAGAACCAGAAAAGACTCTCCATAGTCAAAGAAATCTTAAACAATAATGCTGGAAAAAATATTCCAGAATTTAAGACATATGATGGGGCCATGTTACTGAAAACAGTATAATACTAGCACAAAAAAAGACATAGACCAAATGGAACAAAATTGAAGAACCAAACCTCAGCACAAGTAACTTCAATCACTTAATACATGACAAAGACTCCAGAAACATATATTGGATAACAGAAAGCAACTTCAACAATTGATGCTGGGAAAACTTGATGCTCATATGCAGAAGAATGGAATTTGATATGTATCTATCCCCTCTTACAAAAACTAACCCCTAATGGATCAAAGACCAAAACATGAATCATAGGAATTGTCACAGGCAGTATACAACATGAGATAAATGTAGGAAAGAATTTTCTGAATAAGACTCCATTTGTCCAAGAAATGAGACCAATTACTTACACGTTGGATTTGGTGAAACTAAAAAGTTTCTGCACAGCTAAAGAAACAATTAACTAGGAGGAGAAGCCCCCAAAATGGGAGTCTTTGACAGTTCTAAATCTTCCAGAGGAATAACATCCAGAATATAAAACAAACTCAAAGAAATTCAAAGAGCAAAACAAAGAAACAAGCAAAAACTAAATGATCAATTCATAAATTGAGATGGTGACTTGAAAAGAGAATCCTCAAAAGAAGAAAAAATAGCTAATAAATATCTCAAACAGTAATAAAATAGTTCATCACTCCTAGAGATTAGAGAATTGCAAATTAAAACAGGTTTTGAGATTCCATCTTCTCCTAGGCAAATGGCAAATATCAATAGAACAGCCAATAAGTGATGATGCTGGACGGAATGAATGAATGAAATCCCATCCATTTGCCTGTGAATTTCATGAAGCCATTGCTTTTAATAGATTAGTAGTATTCCACTGTGTAAAATGTACCACATTTTCTGTACACATTCTTTTGTTGAGGGACATCTAAGTTCTTTCCAGCTTCAGGCTACTATAAATATGTCTGCTATGAACAGGGTGGAGCATGTATCCTTATTATGTGTTGGAGCATCTTTTGGGTATATGCCCAGTAGTTGTATAGCTGAATGTTCAGATAGAACTATTTCCAATTTTCTGAGGAAGTGCCAGATTGATTTCCAAAGTGGTTTTACCAGCTGGCAGTCCTACCAGCAATGGAGGAGTGTTCCTCTTTCTCCACATCCTTGCCAGCATCTGCTGTCACCTGATGTTTTTGTATTTGTTTTGTTTTGTTCTGTTTTTAGTTAGAGTGATTTTCTTTCTTTTTCTTCTTTTTAATTGGATATTTTATTTATTTACATTTCAAATGTTATCCCCTTTCCAGGTTTTCCCTCCAGAAACCGCCTATCTCATCTCTCATCACCTTCCTTTTATGAGGGTGCTTCTCTTACCCACCCACCCACACCCACCTCACCTCTCTGGCATACCACTACAATGGGTCATAGAGCCTACATAGGACCAAGGGCTTCTCCTCCCATTGATGCTCAACAAGGCCATCCTTGGTTACATATGCAGCTGGAGCCATGGGTCCCTCCATGTATACTCCTTGGTTGGTGGTTTAGTCCCTGGGAGCTCCTGGGGGTCTGGTTGGTTGATATTATTGTTCTTCCTTGGGGCTGTAAACCCATTCACCTCCTCCAGTCCTTTCTCTATTTCTTCCTTTGGAGACACTGAACTCAGTCCAATGGTTGACTGTGAGCATCTGCTTCTGTATTTGTTAGGCTCAGGAGACAGCTATATCAGGCTTCTGTCAGGAAGCACTTCTTGGCATTTGCAATAGTGTCTGGGTTTGGTAACTGTATATGGGATGAATCCCCAGGTGGGGCAGTCTCTGGGTGGCCTTTCCTTCAGTCTCTTCTCCACACTTTGTCCCCTTATTTCCTTTAGACAGGAACAATTCTGAGTTAAAAATTTAGAGATGAGTGGGTGGCCCTATCCCCCAACCAGGAGCCTTTTCTAAGCTTTGGATATGATCTTTACAGGGTCTCCCTCCCCTTTGTTGGGCATTTCAGCTAATTTCGTCCCCATTGTTTCCTGGGAGCCTCTTGCTTTCCTGGCATCTGGGACTTGCTAGTGGCTACCCCTAGTTCCTGATCCACCATTGCTACACACCTCTGTTCAATTTCCTGACCTTCTATATGTCATCTCCATCTCCTCCCATAGCTGATCCTGCCCCCTTTTGTCCCTCCCCCTTCTTTCTTCCTCCAAGTCTCTCCCACCCTCTCCCTCCCCTGAGTATTGTGTTCCACCTTCTAAGTAGGACTGAAGCATCCACTGTTTGGTCTTCCTTCTTCTTGAGCTCCATGTGGTCCATGAGTTGTATCGTGGGTACTCTATGTCCTTTGCCTAATATCCGCTTATCATTCAGTACATACCATGTGTGGTCTTTTGTGACTGAGTTACCTCACTCAGGATGAAATTTTCTAGATCCATCCACTTGCCAGTATATTTCATGAAGTCATTGTTTTTAACATCTGAGTAGTATTCAATTGTGTAAATATACCACATTTTGTGTATCCATTCCTGTATTGAAAGACACCTGGATTGTTTCCAGCTTCAGGATATTATAAATAAGGCTCTCATGAACATAGCAGAACATGTATTCTTGTTATATGTTGGAGCATCTTTTGGGTATATGCCCAGTAGCAGTATAACTGGGTTTTCAGGGAAAACTGTTTCCAATTTTCTCAGGAACAATCAAACTGCTTTCCAGGGTGGTTGTACCAGCTTGCAATCTCACCAGCAGTGGAGGAGTGTTCCTCTTTCTCCACATCCTCCCCAGCATCTGCTATTACCTGTGCTTTTGATCTGAGCCATTCTGATTTGTGTGAGATGGAATCTCAAGGTCATTTTGATGTGCATATCCCTGATGATTAAGGATGTTGAACATTTCTTTAAGTCCTTCTCAGCCATTCAAGATTCCTCGGTTGAGAATTCTCTATTTAGCTCTGTACTCTACTTTTTAATAGGGTTATTTGGTTCTCTGGAGTCTACCTTCTGGAGTTCTTTTTATATATTACATATCAGCCCTCTATCAGATGTAGGGCTGTTAAAGGTCTTTTCCAATCTGTGGGTTGCCTTTTTGTCCTATTGACAGTATCCCTCTCCTTACATAAGCTTTTCAATTTTATTAGGTCTCATTTGTCAATTGTTTATTTTATCATCTCGAGTAAGGTAAAGCAGACACAAAAGAACATACATGTTATGTACTCACTGATAAGTGGATTTTATCCCAAAATCTCAGAATACCCATAATACAACCAACAAACTATATGCAGCTTAAGAAGGAAGGCCAAACTGTATATGCTTCAATCCTACATAGAAAGTCGAACAATATAATCAATGAGCTAGAGGAACAGAGGAACCTTGGAGGGAGGGGGAGGGAAATAAGTGAGGCAGAAACATGTATTAGAAGGGACAGGAGAGAAGAACAGAGAGTCAGGAAATTGAGTAGAAATATGTAGCTGTGTGGGATGGGGAACTAGGGATAGACACTAGAAAGTCCTAGACTCCAGAAAAGAGATTGGCTCCCCAGAGCCAATGGTGAAAACTTTAGCTGAAATAACCAACAAAAGGGAGAGAGAACCTGTAGAGACCACCTCTAGTAGATAGACACAGCCCCCAGTTGAGGGATGGGACCACCCACACATTTCAAAATTCTTAACCCAGAAATGTTCCTGTCCAAAAGAAAGAAAGGGACAAAAATAGAACATAGACTGAAGGAAAAGCCAACCCAAGACCACCCCACCTAGGGATCCATCGTATCTGCATACACTAAACCCCCACACTCTTGCTGATGCCAGGAAGTACTTGCTGATAGGAGCTTGATATGGTTGCTCTCTGAGAGGTTCTGACAGTATCTGACTAATACAGATGCAAATATAGCCAGCTATCAGACTGAGCCTGAGGGCTGGGGAACCCCATTGGAAGAGATAAGAGAAGGGCTGAAAGTGTTGAAGGGGTTTACAACCACATAAGAACAATATCAACTAACCAGACCCACCCCCAGAACTCCCAGGGACTAAACCACCAACCAAAGAGTATACATGGATGGACCCATGGCTCCAGCCGCATATGTAGCAGAGGATGACCTTATCTAACATCAATGGGAGGGGAGGGAGGCTTGATGCCCAATTGTAGGGGGATGCTAAAGGGGTGAGGTAAGAGTGGGTGAATGGATAAAGGAGCTCCCTCATAGAGGCAAAGGGGAGGGGGAGAGGGTGGATGGGATGGAGAGTTGTGGAGGGGTAAATGAGAAGGAGGATATCATGAAATATAAATGAATAAAATGATTTTATTTTTGGTTTTCAAGACAGGGTTTCTCTATATATTCCTGGCTGTCCTGGAACTCACTCTGTAGACCAGGCTGGCCTCAAACTCAGAAATCTGCCTGCCTCTGTCTCCCAAGTGCTAAGATTAAAGGTGTTTGCCACCACTGCCTGACTGAATAAAATGATTAATAAAAATAAATAAAATGTAAAAAAATGAAAACAAAGCAAAACAAAAAAGAAAAGAGGAATCACCATTAAATGTTAGTTGCATTACAAACTAATAAAGCAGAATTACTATAGAAATCAGTATGAAGAATTCTCAAACAATTAAAAATAAATCTAACATATGAACTCACTATACCTCTTCTTGGTAAATGCTTAAAAGACTAAATATTTTGCCCTACCAATATTTGCTTGGCCATATTCATTCCTTCTCAATTCAAAGTAGCTAGAAACATTTTTTCATTGTAGGCTCCTAGCTCCAAGTTTTCAAGTGTGAGTACATATCCTGGCCTAACTATAAAACCAGGAAGTAAAATTGGATCATTGTCAGAATAGGGGTTTTGGAACAATAGAGAGGAGAATAAAAAGGTTCAGGTGATCTGATAAGGAGAAAAGAAAATTCTTTTGAGAAGGGGAAGGGAGGAAAATACAAGAGAAAAAAAGGGTGTGTAAAATAATGATAAGATGCCTGAAAAAGCCACAGGGACTCACTATTAACTATTTACCTTAAAATCCCACAACACATAATTCTTTGTATAAATATGAATATATCATTTTAATAAAATTTTAAAATCTATTTTGATGGTGCTCCCTCCAAAAGCCAAAGACCACCTACATAAATCTCAATAGCCATTATAAGAAACCCTCTTTTCAGTTGTTGGCTAGAGCTGTCCAAGTGATTCCCTATTTCTGAAGGTACTACACAGCTCAGCAGTAAGGCCCTCAAAATCCTTGAACTCGAACTTACCTAAATGCCCCTCCCTGATGACTATCATTCATAGTCATTGCAGAAGACATCATGCAAACTTCCAAAAAACAACAACAAAAAACAAAACAAAAAAATGTGCCAACTTACAATCCTGCTCAACTATACCTATGACCACATCAATGACCAGCAAAAAACAGGAACTCTAAGAGTACAATAGAGGTACCCATCCCTTGGAAGTAACCAAGACTCTCTAATTTAACTTATAACAAACAAGAGTGAAACCATGCCTGATATTGGAAACTTGATAATAACTATTAAGTACTTGTGAAGGCATGGTTATTGGAGGAGAATCTGCAACTACTAAATTACAAAACAAGAATAATATACAACAATCTATAGACATGTATACTTATATCCATAGATAGGTATAGTCTCCAACCCTCATCAAGAAAACTTTTTATAGCAAGTAGAGACCATAAAGAAGTATAAAAAGAACAACCAATCAAAATATAGAGTTATAGAGCCTAGTCCTAATGGATACATCTACAAAATATTCCAAAACCTAAGGCACTGGAAACACTAAGGAAGAGGAGATTGAACGATTTTAAGAACCAGAGAATCATGGAGTTTACTGAAATTGTCTCTTAGTAATGTAAAAGTTACACCCATAAAATCTCACAAAGATGGTACCAAGGAAAAAGCCAAACTGGACAGGGAGAAGTCCAAGAAGTCTCCACCCTATACAGAGAACTATAAGCAACTGAGGAAAGATGAATTGAGAGACAGTATTTCCCAGGGAAGAAGTACAACAACTGGTTCCACAATGTGAGTCATCTGTAAAAATAAACATAAAGGCTCAATATGATATGGGAGGGCTAGGAAGGAGGAAAAGGAAGGGGAACTAAATTATAACTAAATTGTAACTAAATTATAACTTAAAAAAAGCCCTGACATTCTAATCGCAGAAAATGTCATGCTTTTAAAATTATGTTAGCTATAAAAATAAAATTTCAAACTTCAAAGCCTGGTGATCAAAAAGATAAATAAGATTAACAAACTTTTAGCCCAATAAACAAAATGAGAGAGGATTCAAATTAATGAAGTTAAAGATGAAAGGGCGACATTAAAATAGACAGTGAAGAAATTCATATAATCATTAGGTCACACTTTATAAACTTATATTTGAATAAACTTGAAAATCTCAAAAAAAGGCCAATTTATGTCCATAAAGGCAAATCAAGATGAAGCAAATACTTTAAATAAACCTATAATGTCCAATTAAATAGAAGCTATAATTAATAATATCCACATCTCAGGACTAGAGAAATGGCTCAGTGACCAAGAGTACTTGCTGTTCTTGCAGAGGAACTAAGTTCAGTCCCAGAATGCACAATGTGGCTAAAAGATGCTTATAACTCCAGTTTCATTTCTTTGGCATCACTCTTCTGAACTGCATGGGTACAAAACACATATAAAGATAAACATGAAGGCAAAATATCCATACATACAAAAACTCAGAGACACATGGATTTAGAGCAGAATTCTACTAGAATTTCACAAAATAATGATCTACCTCAATTTACTCTATAAACTAGCAAAGATACATTTCTAAATTCTCTTTTATAAAGCCCTTATAACCATGATACAAAAACCAGATAAAGATTTCACAAAAAAATAAGGTAAAGGAAGAGGAGATTATGAGTTAATATTTTTGTTAAAACCTGGATTATAAATTAATAATAAAATACTTGAAAATCAAGTTTAAGAACATATCAAGAATTTAATTCATCATAAACCAGTTGGCTTCATCACAGAGATGAAGGTTTGATTCAACATATAATTCAAAAAACAAAATCTAACACACACACTCACACATACACTTGGATAGAGAGAGACTCAAGGACAGAGTCTATACAGTGATAATTTTAGATTCAAAATAGCCCTTTGATGAAATCCAACATCCCTTCATAATCCGGGAATATATATTTCAACCAAAGATGGAATGACCTTCCTTGCTCATTTATTAGTGAATTTAATATTGCAAAAGTGGCGATTTGATCAAAAGCAAATCTGAGATTCAATAGAGTTCCATCAAAATCTCAATGCAATTATTCACAGAAGTTGAACAAGTAATCTTATATTTCATATAGAAACACAAAAGAATTGGGATAGCTAAAACAATCCATAGCAATGAAAGAACAGATGGAGTTATTACCATCCCAGATTTCAAATTGTACTTCATAAGTACAGCAATAAAAATAGTATTTCATTGGAATAAAAACAGACACTCTGATCAATAGAACAGAATTAAAGACACATATATAATAAGTCTACATTGGCCAATAATAGGCCAATGGTAAACATTAAGGAAAAGATTGTATCCTTAACAAATAGTGCTACTCATTCTGAGTATTTGTAAAAGAATGAGAGTCGATCCTTATCTCTCCCCTGTATAAAACTCAACTACAAATGGATTAAGGCTCTCAATATAAAAACCAGAACTCTGAATCTGTCATACATAAAAATAGAGAGCATGATTAAGCTTTGTGGGCCAGAAAATGACTTTCTGAGCAGAACCTCCCAATAGCACAGACATTAGAGATCAGCAATTAACATATGATAACTCATAAAATGAAAAAAAGAATTCTATACAACAAAGGACACCATCATAGAATTAGAAGAAAAATATTTGCCAGCTGTACATCTAACAGTGGTAGTATCTACAGTATATAAAGAACTAAAAGAAATTGAACTTTAAAAATCACAAACAATTTGCAATTGAGCATGGAACTAAAGGAGTTTTTTTATTTTTATTGCATTACTTTTAAATTATCTTTAATATTTTTTTCAGTCCAGTCATTATCCTCCTCCTGATCTGCCCTCCAACAGTTCCTCATCCCATTCCTCTTCCCCTATCTCCAAGAGAATGTTCCCACCCCACCATACCTTATCCCTCCAGGACTCACCACTGCCTGGGG
>JADRCC010188503.1:0-13709 GCA_019843855.1 Hylomyscus alleni
ATAAATTATACGAAGACTGGTATCTGTTGTTTCTACTTTTTTTGAGGTAAAGGTTAATTCTATAGCCTTATTGGCCTTAACCTCAACTTCTTTCTGCCTATGCCTCCCAAGTGCTGAATATACAGGTATCTGAAATCACACCAGACATGTTCTTCCATTTTGATTACATTTTGTACAGAGGCAGATAATTTTGCTGAGAAAGTGTTATGATTTGAAAACAATGTCTTATACCAGTCAGCTTATATTTCATTCTTCATTGATCCTACCCTTTACTTAACATAGTCACACTTATATGCTGACTGAATTTCCAAGTTTAATACTCTGGATGTGCACCTGTCACCTTTTCTGTAGACTTTATTAACAAAGATTTGCATCATTCTGATCCAATTTCATATTTCAGAGATCCAGCTGTAGTGTTGGTGAATCTACATAACTTATTAGCTTAGCTGAATGCATAAACAGGCATTTAATCAATGATCAGGTTGCATACTTTAGTGGAACTGGCTCAATGACTGTGATAATTAAAAATACATATCAAACAACTTCATCAAATTTATGTTCCCAATTTATTCTAAAGGTCAGGTTGGTACTGTCTATGCAGGGAGTTTTGAAAAATAGATATTCTTGAACTTTAAAAGAGATAGATATTAGAATGCTTTTACAGTTTTTAATTTGCTTCCTCAACCCCCCCAGAAAAGTTTCTAGATATTAAATAGTAACTTATTTTAAAATGAAAACTTTGTTTACCAGATGAGCTATAGACCATTTTTCAAATCTATCAAGGCACAAATTTGTCAAGCATGCCATCTGTAGACCTTCTAGAAGAACATAATTGATAAGGAGTCAGGGAGGCAGATCCCAGGTTTATACTGATGCATAGATTGTCCATGATTGATTGATTTCTAGCTAAAAGGATCAGTTGTATGATTTTCAAATAGTTTCTTCACTATATATGTTGGTTAAATGAATATTTAAAGTATTACCTAAAATATCTGAGGTTGATCACCTTCAAGAAACATTTTAATTCTGATGTGTACAATTCAACAAATTAGTAAATACTACTATATGCCAGCAACCATGTTATTTGTTGGAGCTAAGCTGAGCATCCTGCTCCCTGTCTTCTATAACATTATTTACTAGAGACGTGTAAAAGACCATTGAATAACTATTAGAATGCACAATAATAAGCACTATAGTAGCCAAGGAATACAGTAAAGTATGGTAAAAGGGTAATGTAAAGTAAGTGCAGAATTTGAGTTCACCTTGAATGCTGTAAGTAGAGAGTTGATGATGATAAGCAATTCACATAGACAGGAAAACATGCACTATTGGAGTAGACCTTTTCCTATTTTAGGAGAAAAAAATACAATGCCCACTGAAATACAAATATAAACTTTTATCAAGCCTAATATTATATATTGAGTGGCACTTTTATTTCTTTTCCGGTACTTTTTAGAAAACTATCCTGCCTGCTTTTAGAAATCAAATTTGACATTCTGTTTGCTGGATGGTGTTTAAGAGGGCACTGTTGCCTGCAGTGTGTGATTGGATGGCATCAGCTCAAACTGGGAACCAGGCCTCAGCCATGTAGGCAAGAGCAGAATAAATGAAACAGATGTTTTACTGACTTCAGATCTGCTCTGTGCAGAAGGAAGATGTTGTTTGCTTCAAATTATTTAAGTACCAGCATTTGTCACTCCTGTAATTCACTTACCACCACCAGATATGCAATTACTTTAACTGCAAGCCACTTACATCTTAGTCAGTTCCACAGTCTAAAAATATATCTGCTTTTATTTGAAGAGCCAAGATTGAAACTGTCACTTGGGACCATTCCAAACTTTGCTAATTGTGCACTTCAAGTAAAGGAATATTTGAATTAATTTTCCTCTTGTATTTTAAGAAAAATGATTGTGCCTGTCAAGTTTTTCATTTTTAATTGTTATTTCTACAATATTTTTAAAGAATGGAAATTGGAAATTAGTTAGCCTGAGAACCTATGTATCTTGATCTGGTACTGTATTTATTATGGATGGCCATGTATTTGATCAATTTCCACTTATATTGTAATACTAACAATCCAGCATTGCACTGTTTTCCCTATCCTTTGGAAAACTAGCTAGAAATCAGGCAACCTTACCATTATCAAACTCTTTTATGTTTTTAATAAGAAATGTTGTCTAAGAGAGTGATTTCTACCATTTGTGACCCAGTATGCAAATTCTAGAGAAATTTATTCATCTAGGAACTAGGTAGATAGCTCTATAAGGTTGGGTACAGATGGTTCTTATATTATACTTAAGTAGACCTTCTAGAAGAACATGATTGACAAGGAGTCGGGGAGGTAGACCCAGGTTTATACTGCTGCATATATTGACCATGGTTGATTGATTCCTAACTAAAAGGATCAGTTGTATGATTTTCAAGTAGTGTAGACCTAGTAAGCCTAAATGGGCTTCATTAAAAATATATACATACTTGGATGGGATACAAAAGAGAATATAGAAAAATATATATTTACTGAAAAAAAGAGAATGAAGTTTGGCAATTCTCACTTAGAAAATTTTAGAAAATAGCTGTTATGTTCACTTGGAAGGGATATGCATGGATTCACGTGATCTTGTTATTGTTTTTAGACAGTGTTTCATTATATAGCCCTGGTTGTCCTGAAACTCATGATGTAGAGCAGGTTGACCACAAACTCACATCAATCCTTTTGCATCTTCTTTGGAGCACCCAGAATTGTAGGCATGCAGTACCAAGCTTGGTTTTGACAGCTTAAACATGAAAAGCCCAAGAATCTTTGCCTTGTTTTCCAATGTAACTGAGTAGTGGCATGTACCTCCTTTGATGTTTATATCACCAACTGTCTCTGTTTTCTCTTCAACTGATTGTGGGCATGCATATTCATTGCTTTCAGTGGAAGGATTCATGGTTGACTTAGAGAACCTTAGCAGTACAGAGGAATGCAGTTACTACTTCAATATCTTACTGTTGGCCATTTATTTTCGTTCAGTTCATACAAAACTTGTGTTGTTTTCTACCTCAAGTGAGCATTGCAATCTTTCTTTTCTGTTTAGACTCCATGCTCATTTGCCTTGCCAGCTATTGGCCATCCTCCAGACTGCACTCTTCAGATACAACCTTGGGAAAATCTTCCCTGACACCCCAAGAGCAGAAGTTCACTTTCCATAATCCAGCACATCCAGATCTTTTGCTTTGTGCTTGTGACTGTAACACATATAATAGTTTTTTGCTAAATTCTCCTCAGATACTAAACAGAAATTTCATCTGTTTTAACTTAAGTATATTGGTATTGGATGTTTTTCAAACCACCTTTAATCTTAAAACTTCTAAGAGACAATAAGAGCCAACATATACCTCTTATTCAAGACACAAGAATTCAACTTGATTTTATGTCTTCCACCATAGTACAATACTTGGCACAGACCAGACTGTCCCCTGAAATGAACTGAAATAATTTCGTTAATGAATACATTATTTTATGTGACCTGTGAGATTAAAACCGCAATAAAGTTTGGATGATATTTTATATAAACTATCCTAATTTGTATAAAAACCCCAATACTTTGCAACCTCTGTAGTCATACAAAGTTAAACAGCAGTGCAGGAACATTTTATACCTATTAAGATACCAAACATCAGTATTTTTAAAAGGCTACATACTCATATACTACTGATTGCTGTACAAATTGGCATAGCCTGTTTAAAATTCAATATAGCAAAATGTACCAAGAGTCATAAAAATGACCCAGTAGTCCCACTCTTGTGGATTTATCCTAAGGAAATAATTGAAAAGAAAGAAAAAGCCATATGCACAAAAATGCTCAGTGAAGCATTATCTCTAACAGCAGCTACACTGACAATAATGGAAAATGCCCAGCACTTGAGAACAGGTTAAGTACATTCTACTACATCAACCTAATAGAACCATTGGCTTCCTATCAAAACACACTTCCTATGAAACCAGCTGGCAATGAAAGTGAAAGGGAGTTTCACTTAAAGAAATGTTGAAGAGATGGGGAAAAAAAATAAAGGAGTTGTTTTGGGCTGAAGTGTACTACACTCCTAGATTTCATGTATTAAAATCTTAACCCCGATTACCCAGAATATAGCCGTATTTAAAAACAGGGTCTTTAGAGGAATAAAGAAAATAAACTGAGACTTTGCAGGTACACTCTAATCTATCATTCTTATGAGATAAAGAAATTTAGTCAGACACTAGCCCCATCTTAGCCACCAGAGAAAAATATGGAGACACGGTCATCTGCAGACCAAGGTAAGTGACATCCAAAGGAACCAACTGTGCCAATATCTTAATCTCAGAATTGCAGCCTTCAGAATTATAAGAAAATAAATCTTTGTTCACTGTATTTTTTGTTTTTGTTTTTGTTTTTCGAGACAGGGTTTCTCTGTGTAGCCCTGGCTGTCCTGGAACTCACTCTGTAGACCAAGCTGGCCTCGAACTCAGAAATCCACCTGCCTCTGCCTCCCAAGTGCTGGGATTAAAGGCGTGCGCCACCATTACCCGGCTTTATTCACTGTTTCTAAGCTGTCTAACACGTGCTCTTTTGTTATAGGACACACACCCCCACCCCCCAACCCCTACCCTCCACCCCTCTATGCAAGCAAATAAAGGCCAACCAAGTTCAGATGGTGGCTGCACTATAGTAAGAAAAGCATTATGTAGTGACAGAATACATTCACCAACATGGCAGAGGGGTAAAAAGTCAATACCCAAGAAAAATAGAAAATGGTAAAGTGAAATGGTTCATTTATTTATGCTGTAATGGCTAAACTTACCTGATAGAAAGGTCATCAACAAGGTAAGTTTTGTTGAGATGCCATTTCTGTGAAGCCATGAGTGTTACTGGATGAGCTCTCCAAACTAGAGAGAAAAATCTGTGCCCTAGATTTAATTGTGGAAACATCTATGACAAACAGACTTGGCCATAGAAAACTATGAATTTCAACAAATATCTTCTTCCCCCCACCCCTTGTATACAGTCAATAGCTTTATATGCTACATGTGGTATATTTGTTGATGTTACTGGTGTAGTCAATTATGAGTACTGATCAACTGAGTGACTAAAAGCATGGCAAATT
The DNA here is from genome assembly GCA_019843855.1 of Hylomyscus alleni. Taxonomy (NCBI): domain Eukaryota; kingdom Metazoa; phylum Chordata; class Mammalia; order Rodentia; family Muridae; genus Hylomyscus; species Hylomyscus alleni. The sequence continues at coordinate 5,128 of JADRCC010188503.1, forward strand.
AACTTGGGGTTTTGTGCTTAATAGCTTTTTCTCCTGGAGAATGAATCTTTCATAGCTGGAAATGGTTGAAAATTCATACTGTTGAATCACAGCACCACAGCTGGGCTCCAATCACTACTGTGTAATACTTTCATCCATCCTTGGAGAATTCTGCCTGGCTCTCTACTTCTCTGAACACTGAATCCCAACACCTGGAGTCTGTAGTTTATCTACCTGTAGACTCAGCCACTTCAAACTGAATGCGACCGTGAGCAGGAGAAGGTAAACAGCACTGGGATATTGAAAGGAAAGTAGCTCATTCTGATTGGATTTCTAAGGTCCTGTCACAGCCCAGTCTCGTAATTACATCTTTGTTTTATTTGTACTGAAAATATCTATTAATCATGAATCAAATACTGCAGTGCTCTCAGAGATTCTGGTTCATCACTGTTTCTGGAAACAATGTTGAACGTTCCCTTTAAAATCTGATACTCTTAGAAGCAGCTACTTAGTCTTCCCAAGTCTGGAATTTTCCCCAACCCACTCCAACTTTCTTCATCAAACCCACGTCTACTTGAAAATTTTAAATTCATTTTACATTTAAATCAAAATTGCTTTAAAACAGCTTCCATGTCTTCTGGAACCTGACTCCTATATCCTATCTACTTTCTTTTATTACTGTTTTCTCTTGGTTCACTAATGCTCAGTTCCTGGAAATTCTCTTGATCAACCATATAGATACAAGGCTTGATGTTTGTGCCCAAAAGTGTTTGATGAATGCCTGCAATTCAAATCCTGAACGTCCCATAATAAGACTGTAAAGCCTTTCTTAATATACGTCCTCATCACTATACAACCACAAAGTCCCCAGAGTTCATTTGTCTCTGTGTCGTTTACTATGTCTATTTCCCATCTACTAGACTGTGAGTTCTTGGAAAGCAATGACCCTTAGTAATCATGATTTAAAATTACCCATCATTATCATGACTATTAACTCACATATAATAGGTACTTTATGAATGTTGATCAGCACTCAGTTGAACTTTAAACTATCTACATTCTTTTATGCACTTATTTACTAACAATCATTCCTTGTCTTGCTTCCTGATTTCCATACATGCCACTTTATCTTCATCAAGTTCATTTACTTTCCGGGGAAAATCAGATGCAATTTTCAAGTCCCACACTGTACAATTTGTCTCTTTGTACATCTATTGTGATGGTTATTCTCTGAGTCCCACTGTAATCAACTAAGACTTGTGATTTTGCTCAACAAGGCATGTTCCAGTCTTTACATACAACGGTTGCTGTCACATAGTAGACACTTAGCAGTTGGTTCTTGGGCTAATATTTGGACATAGTTATAGGCACAGTATGTTTTGCAATTCTTATGAAATTTTGTTTGACTAAAACCAAAAGATTTTTTTATACCATAAATGCTGGAAACAACAAATGGCCCTGATTTCAAAATGCATTGTTTTTCCTATAAGCTTTTGTTCAGATGGTTCAAAGCATTCTATCATTTTAATACTGGATGATTTTCATATTATAACAACCAGTAGTGAAGAAGTACATATGTTCTCTTGGACTTGAAATATGATTCCTCTTGGTACATACTTGTATCTGGCAGATTCAATAAAAAATCATATAGTTTATGTTAATAACTTATTTAACCAGAAGTGCTTTGTAATAAAAAGGAAGGAAGGAAGGAAGGAAGGAAGGAAGGAAGGAAGGAAGGAAGGAAGGATCTTCTTTGAAACACAAAAAGACAGTTTTACAAATTTTTGTCCTCCAGACATAAGAACAATACAATTAGCATATGTAAATAACTTAGAAATCAAATAATGAAAACAAAGGAAGAGTAAATGTAGTTTGCATTGTCAGTCAATGTGGGAAAATGGTGCTAGACTGCCCTCCCCACTCCCTGCCCACTTTCATTGTCTCTGCTCCCAGTTGCACTCCTGGACTCTATCAGCCAATGATACCTGAAGGCAGGGAGAGTCAACTCAAGTCAGCACAAAACTTAGAATTCCTGTTCAATTTTCATAGCCTTTCCATTTAAGATACTATGATGATGATGATGGTGATGATAATGATGATCATGGTGGTGGTGGTGGTTGGTGGTGGTGATGATATTTGTGATGGTTTTTATAAGCTCGGCCTAGGGAGTGTCACTATTTGAAAGTGTGGCCTTGTTGGAGTAGGTGTGTCACTGGGTGTGGGATTATGACCTTCATTTTAGCTGCCTGCAAGTCAGTATTAGGCTAGCAGCCTTCAAATGAAGATGTAGAACTCTCAGCTCCTTCTGCACCATGCCTGCCTGGATGCCGCCATGCTCCCATATTATAATGGACTGAACCTCTAAACCTGTAAGCCAGCCCCAATTAAATGTTGTCCTTGTAAGAGTTCCCTTGGTCATGATGTCTGTTCACAGAAGTAAAACCCTAAGACGACGACAACAACAACAACAACAACCACAACGATGACGACGACAACAACAACAACAAGACAAAGAAGACAACAATGATGATGACGACAACCATGATAATGATGATGATGATGATATTTGGCTTTTTAAAGATAGGACCTCGCTATGTAGCTCTGGCTGACATAAAACTCACTATGTAGATAAGACTGGTCTCTGATGGGATTAAAGGCGTGTGTCATTATGCTATGATTTTCATTCCAGATTTAAATTCAAGCAATAAAGAATGTGTTCACTTTGTTCCTCATGTCCACCCCTGGGTTAATAAATATGACTAATGAACCAGGATCCTATAATATGAGCATGAACACTGGTTCTTATTAACCTCTGCACACTGCTGAAAACATTCTCTGAGGAATTGTAAACTAGGGTGCTACTCTAAGCAAAGAGTGTTTACTATGGATCAGAGCAGTTAAAAGATGAGTCAGTCAGCACTTAGCAAGTAGAAGCAGGATGAAGATCAAAGTTTAAGCCAACCTGAATTACATGAAACACTCCTCAAAAAAGCCAGAATGAATGAATGAAGAAGAGAGACTTTTCAAACAGCAAACAGTAAGACTTGAAATTTGGCTCCTTATTTTTTACTTTATAACTTTTGTGTTAATCTACTGAACTTTCTTTCTGGTGAGAATTTTGACAGAAAGCAATTTTTATTTATCTAGGAATTTAGAAATGTAATTTGTTTTTGACATTTCTATATTAACATCTCTTAAATTCTCATTGTGTTCTTCAGAGTTAATGCTACAAAATTGATGTATACCTGGTTGTGATCCTTGATGAAATGCACCACATACAAGTACAATCTCTCTCCTTTCACATTTCTGTGTACATCTGTTTTATTTTTACCGATAATTGCCTGTAAGCAACTGGGGATATGATATGATTCTGTGGGTGGGAAATATTTTTGCAGTTAAAGTACAGTAGGTCTGAGGATCAATAACAGTTAAGATAGAGTCTGAGATGTTCATTTTTGATTACTAAAGTAAATTAGAAAGATAAACTATTTCAGCAGCTCATTTATTTTGTTACTTTCATTTCTTAGTGTTTAATTTTTGTATATCTTTATAAATTCTATATATTAGTACCCTGTCTTGAGTATAACTGTCTATCCATTCTTCTGGTAGTTTGCTTTTCTATACATAAACTTTTTAATTTTCATGAAGTCCTGTTTGTACATTTCTAAAGCTATTTTCAGTGCTATTAGAATCCTATTCAGGCAATTCTTATCTACACAAATATTTTGAAATATATTCCTTATGTTTTCCTTTAGCAATTCTGAAAAGAAAAAAAACAAATTGCAATAAGTATTCTTAAAATAGTTCAAAATAAAGCTACTTTGATATGAAGTCTCATCCATCATTGTTATGATGGCTATAACAAAGAATGCTGATGATAACAGATGTTGGTTAGGAAATTTGGAAAGGAATCCTTACAGAATACTGGTACTAATGTAAGTCAGTACTGCCATTATGGAAGTAAGGATGAACGTCTCACAGAAAATAATTAATACCGTATGACCTGTCTATACCACTGTTGAACAAATGGTCTAAGGATTCCAAATCTTGGCCCGGTGATACTCAAACATCCATGTTTATTGCTGTTCTATTCACAATAGCCATGAATCAGAACCAGCCTAGATGTTCATCAACATATGGATAGATAAAGAAAATATAGTACACATACACAAGGGAAATTTCCTCGTCTGTAAAGAAAAAAATAATTTGTAGAAATGTGAATAGAGGCGGAAAGTATTGTGATAAAAAGATATCCAGATCTTCCCTATTAATATATACATGTATGTATATAAATGAGTGTGAATGTAACAGGAATGAAGCACTGAGGGCTAGCAGAAAGAATGGGAACAGGCAACCTCGGGTGATAAGAAGTGGGGGGACCCTCTTGAAGGTACCAGAGACCTGGGAGGTAAGAGGCTCTCAGAACTCAAAGGGAGGGACCTTCGATGAAATGTCTAACAGTTGGTAGAGGGAACTTGTAGAATCCACCTCCATTACAAAGACAGGGCATCAAGTGGGATGGGGTTGCCATCCTACAGTCAAACACTCTGACTCATAACTGTTCCTGTCTGAAAGAATTGCAGGGACAAAATTAGAGAAGACACTGAGGGAAAAGAGTTCCAGTAACAGGCCCAAATTGGGATCCACCTTTGGGAAGGGGAGGCTTCAAGGCTTGACACTGTTACTGATGCTATGGTGTGCTACAGACAGGAACCTGGCATGGCTGCCCTCCAAGAGGCCCAACAAGCAGCTGAAAGAGTCAGATGTAGATAATTACACCTAAGCAATGGACTGAAGCCAGAGAGCCCTGTGGTTGAATTGGGAAAAGGCTGGAAGAACCTCATGGGAGGACCAGCAGTCTCAATTAATCTGGACCCCCAAGATCTCTCAGACATTGAGTCACTAACCAGGCAGCATACACCAGCTGATATGAGGCCCCCAGCACATACACAGCAGAGGACTGCCTGGTCTGGACTCAGTGAGAGAAGATGCACCTAATCCTTGAGAGACTTATGGCATTAGGGAGTCCAGAGGTCTGGTGGGGTGGGGGGGGGGGGGGGGGCATCCCTGTGGGGAAAGGGGGGGGGGGGAATGGGGTGTGGAGCTGTTGGAGGGCAGACCAGGAGGGGGATGGTAACTGGACTATAAAAAAAGATTAAAGAATAATATTAATAATAATTAAAAATTAATCAATAAAATTATACATTGCATAAAAATAAATTAGAAAGGAGACTTTGAAATGGGGAAGTGGTGTTGAAGAAGAGTGGGTTGGGAGTATAATGAAACATGACATAAAATCTGAAAGAAGACTTGGTTCAAGTTCAGAAGAAAGGGAGATAGTAAAGATGAGGAGAAAGGAGGATTAACAAAAATAAGTTTTGCTTGAAATGCCAAAGTCTTTGCATTCTAACTTAAAATAAAGCATCTAGAACAAAAAAGGAAGAAAAATTAGAGACAGAGAATGACATTTTCTATTGGTTATTTTGTTTATTTACATTTCAAATATTGTTGCCCTTCTGGTCTGCAACCCCCCTATCCCATTCCCCCTCTCCTTTGCCTCCAAGAGGATTCTCCTTCACCCACACACCCACTCCTGCCTCACTGCCCTAGCATTCTCCTATGCTGGGGCATCAAGCCTCCACAGGACCAAGGGCCGCCCCTCCCCAGATAAGGCAATCCTCTGCTGCATATACAGCTGTAGCCATGGGTCCCTGGGAACTCTGCAGGGTGTGGCTGATTGATAGTGTTCTTCCCATGGTGTTGCAAAACACTTCAGCTCCTTTTAGATGTTGTTTAATCTGAAAATCATGAGATATTGAAGCCATTTAATTTATGAGTCTTATAGACAGGAAATTTAAAAAAGAAAAAGAAAAAAAGGAAGGGAGATAACTTATGTTCTTTGTACTACAATATAAGGAACCACATTTAGAGCAGAACATGAGGGGTGGAAAACCATAATAAGGATATGTTGAATGAGGAAAAAAATATTTTCAAAAAATGGGAGGGGGCAAGAGAGAAAGATTTAGTTATGGGAAGAATCTTTTGCTTCTTGTGATAACTCTCCAGAATGGGAACTGAGGGTATGTAGCTCATCTGTTTATTATGGAATTATATAGAAAAGAAAAATAAGGATCTTCGGTGGATTATACATTGCATCCAAATGGAGGAAAGCAGGTGACCTAGCAAGGTTTTTATAATCATTCAATACTGCTCTCCCTCCACTAGAATATCAGGCTCTTCTGGAATTCAATTCTATATAGGCTATTTCCCCAGATCTTCTGTAGCTTAGATGGATCTCTAGTTGAATGAATATTAATATAATATACCACTTGCACTCATTTATTTCTATACTCCATAAACATTAGAAGTATCTTACAAATCTGTATGTCATTTGTTGGGCTTGGCTAACATGATGTTTGAACCAATCAAAACATTTTATCGATTTCTACATTAGTGCAGCAATAATTATTAATAGCAAAGACAGATTACAAAATAGAGCTACTGGCTTCATAATAAATGGTAAGTCTTCAAAGACAGAGTCCACAAAGTCTCTCCCCCACCCCCAGTTATAAAAAAGAAAGAAATCTGAGCATAATGAAATGTACATTTCTCTGTGCCTAATAGCAGAAATATAATTGTAGGTGAGCCTTGGAGTTTTTGTTTTACTGCAATTCATGCAAGCCAACCAACCAAACAAATGAATAAAACATTTAAAAAATTGGTCTCTCCTGGTCCCCATAATTAAATTTATCAACCTGGGGAGGCAATTTACTTGGACTCTGAGACACCACTTTGGTAGTGATTAAGATAGATTATTTTTCCCCTTTTATTGAAAATAGTTTGTTTTCTCATCTAATATACCCTTATTACAGTCTCAACTCCTGCTTCTTCTTCCAGTTCTTCCTCCCTGCCCCTGCATCCAGATGCATTCCCTTGCTATCTCTCATTAGAAAAGAGAGATAAAGAGATAAAACAGTGACCACGACAGAATAAAGTATACTAAGTTAAAAATAATCCCATAGAAGTTGAACAAGGGAAACCAACAGAGGAGGAAGATCCCTAGGAAAAGAATCAGAGACCCATCCATTTCCATACTTAGGAATCCCATAAAGATACTAGATTGAAAGCTATCCTACATGCACATAGGACCTGGTACAGACCCATGCAGGCCCTCTGCTTGTTACTTTGGCTTCTGTAGGTTCATATGAGCCTCACTCAGTTGATTTAGAGGAACTTGTTTTCCTGGTGTCCCTGATACACTATGGTTCTTACATTCTTTTCACCTCCACTTCTATGGGATTCCCTGAGTTCTGAGGGGAGGGATTTCTCGGAACATCCCATTTAAAGATGTATGTTTCACAGTCTCTCTCTGCATAATGGCTGGCTGTGAGTCTCTGTATTTGTTCTCATCTACTGAAGGAGAAAGTTTCTCTGATGATGGCCTAGCAAGACAATGATCTATGAGTATTATAGATATCATTAATCATTTTATTGCTATTTTCCTTTTGCACAACAATAGTATTTGGTTTCCCTTTAGATCCCCGGATTATCTAACCTCAGCATCTTGATCACCCATGCAGTGTTGGGTATGGGTTCCATGTTGTAGAGTAGGCCTTAAGTGAAATCAGACACTGGTTGGTTACTCCTATAAGCTTTGTGCCACTATTGATTGCCCTAGCATATTTTGCAGCCAAGACACCATTGTAGATCAAAGGTTTTGTGGGTGAGTTGGTGTTTACATTTCTCTTTTCATAGCTTGTAGACTGCTTTCCCATAACAAAAAATACTAGAATTTTGGAGTAAAGGTTATATGGAGGCACCAGTTTGGCTTTTTGATGTTCAATGAGTTGTGTAGGTACTGTCTTCAGTGATGGGGCTTTGCTGTTATAGAGAATAACCTGTAGTCTTGGCAATAGCCTGACTTATTTGGGAAATTCAATAGGACCACTTTAGCCAACAACTCAGTTGAGTATAGCCCGGTCCCAGCACTGGAATCTTTATTTAGTTACAAAAGATGGCCAGTTGGGACTCCATATCTGTTGAGGGATATTATTTATGGTAAAGTCCCTAGTATACATAAAAATAAAACAGTCTAAGCCCTTAGCAAGACAGTCTCAAAACAGGGTACTAGGCTACTTGAGGGTCTTTGGAAAGGTAATATTTGTCATGGCTTTTTTACACTGTGGAGTTTTAAGGGACAAAGAATAGGTGTGGATTCTCTATACTGGGTTCTGAGAAGGCAAAATGCACAATGTTTTTATTTAATGAAAAAAGCTTAATTTGTAGGATTAGAGCATATATAAGAACAATTTATCTGATTTTCAGAGTCAAATAATTTCATTTATTCACCAACTAATATGTTTTGCAGTTTACTGTGCTAAGAGCTACAGATTCAGTTATGATGAAGACAACATTTCTCTTTTAGAAGATCTTGCATCTTTGGGAATAGGGCAGGGGCTGACTAGTTAAAGTAACTAGTTAGATGTTGTGGGATGGGAACTTTGGGGGTAGCGAGATGGAGTGGAAAGTAGTAGGCACTTCCCAGGAGTAGGCATTGCCCCCGGATTAGACACTGCCCCAGGAGTAGGCATGGCCCCCGGATT
>JADRCC010188512.1:0-15090 GCA_019843855.1 Hylomyscus alleni
AGAGAGAGAGAGAGAGAGAGAGAGAGAGAGAGAGAGAGAGAAACAGTTGGTAGTGGTTGTCTACTTTAGTTACAGGATGGTCTCATACTAACTATAGAAATAAGGAAGAGAAGTAAAAGGGATGCAAATGGAGAACTAAAGAAGTCAAACTGTCCATTTTCTCAGATGGCATGATAGTATAAATTAGAGATCATAAAACATCTACCTGAAAACTTCTAAAACAATAAACAAATTAAGCAATATGTCAGGATACAGACTAACTTACATAATCAATAACTTTTCTGCACACCTACAATAAACACACAGAGAAGGAGGTCATGGACACACTCCCACTCATAATGGCCTCCAAGAAAATAAGATATCTTGGAGTAAACCTAACCAAGGAAGTGGAAGAACTCCAAAATGAAAACATTAAACCTCTGAAGAAAAAGATAAAGACATTAGAAAACTGGAAGATCCCACACTCATGTACTGATAAAGTTAACATTGTAAATATTACCCTTCTATCAAAGCTATTTATAGAGTCAATGCAATCTTGATCAAAATCCCCATCTCATTTTTCACAGAAATAGAAAAAAAAAGCAACTATCCTAAAATTTATATGGATATGTAAAAAGACCATAGGGAGGGATTACAATCACTGATCTCAAGATATATTACAGTGCCATACTAATAAAAATAGTATGCTACTGGCAGAAAAACAGACACAAAATTCAATGGAACACAATCAAAGACTCAAACATGAATACACTTAAGTTCATCTATTTCATATTTGCAAAAGATACCAAAAACATACTTTGGAGTAACGAAAGTGTCTTTTAAAACTTGTGCTGGGAAAACTGGATGACCACATGAAGAAGAGTGAAACTAGAGCATGTCTATCACCTTGCACAAAAATTAACTCCAAATGACTCAAAAACTTGAATCCTGAAACACTCAAACAGCAAAAAAAAAAAAAAAAAAAAAAAAAAAAAAAAAAAAAAAAAAAACCCCAACAACTTAGTCAGTGCCCTATGTGATAGAGGTGTAGGAAATGACTTCCTGAATGGGTCTCCATTTGTGCTAGAATTAAGGTAACAACTGACATGTACAACTTTATTACACTAAAAAGCTTTCACACAGCAAAAGAAACAGTCAATAGGGGGAAGAGGAAGCCCACAAAATGGGAAATAATCTTTGCCAGCTATTCATCTGATAGTGGATTACTCTCAAGAATCTTTTTGTAAAAATAAAAACTCAAAAAAAAAGACCCCACAAAACATCAAAAAACCAAATGTACCATTCAAAGAATGGACCTGGAACTTGAACAGAGTGTTTTCAAAAGAAGAAAAGCATGACTAGGAAATATCTCAAAAAATGTTCATTGACCTTAGCAATTAGGGAAGTACGCACAAATTCAAACTATGGACAAGTTCTGGATGGGATGCAGGGAAAAACGAACCCTCATTTGCTGTTGGTGGGATTGCAAACTGGTGCAGCCACTATGGTATGTAAATCACTGTGGAGAAGTCTCAAAAAGCTAATACTAAATCTACTATATGACTCAGCCATACCACTCCTGGTCGTATGCCTAAAGGACCTGATATACCACTCCACAGATACTTGCTCAGCAATGTTCACAATACCATGGAAATGGAATCTAAATGTCCTTCATCTGATGAATGGCTAATGAAAATGTGGTACATAAACACTATGGAATACTATTTAGTCGTAAGGAAACATGAAATAGAAAAGATCATATTGAGTGCAGTGCTTTAGACTCGGAAAGACGAAGACTACATGTTCTCTCTCATTGGAGATGCCTGACTCTAAATCTTCACACATAAGTATGTATCCTAGAGTAATTACAGAGACCATGAAGGTAAAGGATCATTGCCAGGATAGGTGGGATGGGAAGCAAGAAAAGAATAAGAGGGTACTAATGATCTGACCAGGGAAATTGGAAAGGAGGGGCACTTTATGGAGGAGAGATCGAAATACAGAAAAAGGGAGGGAGGGCAGTAAAGGGGATAGCAGGGTACAAATGATCTAATGGGGAAATGGGAAAGGAGGGGTTCTTTAGGGAGGGAGAAGGAGTAAATACAGAAGAAGGGGAAGAAGGTAAAATAACAGTAAAGATGACTGAAAAAGTCATAAAGAACCATGCCATTAACTATTTACTCCAAAATCCTATAAAGCATGTAATTCTACATATAAATATGCATATATAATTTTAATGAACTTTTCTTATCTGAACTGATGGTGTATCTCCAAGAGTCAAAGACCCACTTAATAAAAACCACAATACCAGACATGAGAAGCCCTATTTTGATTTTTTTTTTTTTGGTCCAGGGCTGTCCAAGAGACTCCCAATATATGCATACAACCTATTGATGCCCTCATGCCCAGACATAAGGAGAAACGGATAATACGAGTGAACATACCAAAGTAGATGGGGAAAAGTTCATGAGGCTTAGTTATAGTCCCAGACATGGAACTTAAGTCCCTTTTGCTGAAAAACACCATATACTTCAGAAACAGGGCGCAGAGGCCTCTGAGCTGGAATATAACTGAATAATTCCTCTACGAACACTAGTTTTCATGGTACCAGGTGGCACCTTGCAAGGAAGGAGGCAACCAACAGTCTTACATAGCCATGATGCCTATGAACCCCATCAATGACAAATATGGCATGATAATCCTAAGAGTGCAGTAGTGGCACACATAGATTGATAGTAATTAATGGCTCGCTAGTTGGACTTAAGACTCAATAAATAAGAGGGAAAGCATTCCTGGTACTATAGCTACTCAGGGCTAGTGAAATCATGGGTATTGGTGGAGAACCTAGAATTACTACTTTCTTAAACCAGCATAATCCCTAACAATAATCTAAACAGTTCTTATACCCACAGATAAGTGTTGTCTTCACCCCTCATCAAGGAAACTTCCAATTATAACAGACAGAGACCACTACACAAAACTGCAGCCAGTCAAAATGCAGAGTTATGGAACCCAGATCCATCTACAAAACAGTCCCACACCTAAGGTTCAGGGATCATTGAAGAAGAGGGGGCAGAAAGACTGTAAGAGCCAGAGGATTAGGGAATTTTCTGTAAATGTGTTTCCTAGTAACATGAGGAGCTATACCTATAAAGTCTTACTAAAATGGCTGCCCAGACATGAGGAGAAAAGGATGATACGAGTGAACATACCAAAGTAGATGGGGAAAAGTTCACGAGGCTTCAACTCTACACAAAGAACTACAGACAAATAAAGAATGCTGAGAGAGGAAGAAATAGGCTTTCTCAGGGAAGAGCACACCAGTTAGTAATCCAATACCAAGTGGTCAGCCCTGAAAACATGATGAACAAGTAACATTACACAGGCTGTGCAGTTTATATTTAGAATATAGACACATATGCATACAATAACAACGAGTGAAAAAAAGAGGCCATAAATTTGGAAGAGGGCTTGAGTGGAGGATAGGAAAAAGGATAAATGATGTGCTTATGTTATAACCTTGAAAATCAAAGTGATTAAAAACTTCTGTAGAGCAGAGTTTGCATATCTTCTCTGTGTTCGACTGCCCTACTCCACAATTTTCTCTATTGAATGTTTTTGCTTCGCCTTATTATATTTTCTTTTTGTCATTTTTGGTTGTTATCTCTTAGCAGCCTGTTCTTTTCTAATGAGAACAGAAAGGGAGTAGATCCACAGGGGCAGGGACATGGGGTAGGAACTGGGAGGAGTACAGGGAGGGGAAATTATAATCAGGATATATTTTGTGAGAAGAGAATCTATTTTCCAAAAAAAAGAAAAGAAAATTATTCTCATCTATCAATTTCTTGAGGAACAAACCTATTAATTCTTCAGTACGGCATAGCTGACATAATAACTTAAAACCTTAATGTGCTGTCAATCAGGATTTTATTTTATTATATATTTTTCTTAAAACATTTTCTAAGAGAACTTGATGAATACATGCATCTATTTGGACTGGAAGAGGTTTCTACCTCCCAATTTGTACCATATGGGCTATTATTTTCAATGTTTTTGAGATAGATATAGATCCATTATAAGCCTTAACTAAAAACAAGAAAACTGACTTTCAAAGTTAATATAATGATAATAGATTCTTTGCAATGTGTCATATCTAAAGAAATCCTGGAGTTATCAGTCAGGATTGATGTCCTTTTTTTCTTTGTATTATTTATTTATTTATTTATTTGTAGAGGACATGGCACATATGCCACAGCACACTACTAGAGAACTACTAGAGATCAGAGAACAACCTACAGGAGGGAGTCAATCTCTCCTTCTACCATGCAGAGTACAAGGTGCTCAGATGTTGTAGCAACTGCCTCTACTTGCTGAGCCATCTTGCTTTCCTTAAACTATTTTCTATTTTTAATTTAAATATAATTATATTGCCCCTATCCTTCCTCCAATTTGTCCAAAATCCCCACCTCAATTCCTCTCAATTTCCTCTTTTTTCTTTCATTATTATTCTTACGCGAGCACACACACACACTCACACACACGTATATTTACAAGAATGAATATATACATAATGAATAAATATATAACCTGGTGAGTCTCTTCAGTGTTTCTTTTATTTATATGTTTTAGAGCCAATCTCTTGATATTAGATAATCAATTGGGAGAATCATCCCTGAGGAAGATTAATTTCCCTTTCCTCAGCAACTGTTACAGTTACCTGTAGTTCATCATCTAGGGGCGAGGCCCCAAGCTGTTTCCTCCATCCCCACTGGCATGCCAATGGGGTCTGCCATCATTCAGGTCTTGTTTAGACAGGCATACTGTTAAGATTTTCTAAGTGTAGCTTTCTCTTACCTTTATTTTAAGAAAAAGAGAGAAAACTCCACGTGCAAGCTTAAATTGTTGGAAATGGCAATAATTACCTGGTAGCTTTGGTAGATTGTTTTAGATATCTGTAGTAAAATAGACCCTGAAAGTTTGTAGCAAATGAATCTAATCTGTACTTCACCTGGGTTCACATGTAATCACAGTATATGGATGTGGTTTTAATAGGACATGTTTTCTCCAGTAAGAAAAGAAATTCACAGACTCAAACTCTTGGCAGCTGAAGCATTTGTGGCACATTTTAAGCCATCCTGTTACAAAAATGTTGATAGTTAAGCCTTCAAATGATAAACTTGAGCTGTGCCAAATACAGTATATATTGCTGACATATATTATTAGAAACTATACATATGATATTTTCTGGTGTTTTATTTCTTTTTTTCTTTTTTCTTTTTATTTTTTTTTATTAGATGTTTTCTTTATTTACAATATCTCCTTTCCCAGGTTCCCCTCCAAAAGAAAAAATAAAAATAAAATAAAATAATAAAAAGATTAAATAAAAAAAAAACAAAAACTAAAACAACCACCTGTTCCCTCCCCTCTCCCCCTGCTCCCCACCCCACCCTCTCCTGCTTACTGGCCCTGGCATTCCCCTACACTGGGGCATAGAACTTTCACAGGACCAAGGGCCTCTCCTCCCATTGATGACCGATTTGGCCATCCTCTGCTATACATATGCTGCTGGAGCCATGAGTCCCACCATGTGTACTCTTTGGTTAGAGTTTAGTCCCTGGTAGCTCTGAGGGTACTAGTTAGTTCATATTGTTGTTGGTCCTAAGGGGCTGCAAACCATTCAGCTCCTTGGGTCTTAAATACTTTATACTTCATTGTCAAAAAAAAAAAATTCTGGAGAAAATCTTTTCCCTTGGTGATCATAATAAACCAGGCTCAAAGATGGCCTTGCTTTTTGTTGTCTTTTTCTTCACTTACTGTCATGAAAAGAAGAACATTTGATAGAAGATACATTATCATAATCACAATCTTGCCTCTTTTCTTCACCATTGAATTAAAGTCATGAGGGATACCATTGACCACCAATGTTTCTTTGAACATTCTTTGAGCTAAGTGTGAACAGACACTCCGCTACATCTTTTATTCATGTAGTAACTCTCCTTGCTATATCGTCATTGACAATGAGCACTGTGAATGTTCATCCTAGCTTGAATTTCCCCCATGCCTATCAAACATTGTAAAATGATCTTTAACTGAAGATATTATCTTCTCTCTTGAAGACTGTTTTTCAGTGACAAATGCTTGGCTTATTTTATTTATCATAATGCCCTTTAGATACATCTTATGGCAAATGACAGGATGGCTTCTATTTTAAAAGCTAAATAGTATTCCACCAACACAATTTTATTTATTCATTAATATGTTGGTAAGTACCTAGGCCCATTCTGTATATTGGCCATTGTGAAGTGTACTGTAATGAATGCAGGAATGCAAGTATCCCTTCAACGTACTGCCTTTTAATTTTTTGGATATATATTCACTGTATCCCTTAAATAACTACATTTATTAAGTATTTTCAGAAAAATATTCATGATGACTTAAGGATAACCATGTCACTATATCTGGCAAGCTGTGGAACAGAATGTAAAAACACTCTGTTACCTGAAGTGAAACTATTTTATTCATTGGGAATTTAAGTCTTAGAGAGGCAAAGAGATTCATCAAAAGTTTCACAGGTCTGAATGAAAACCAGCTTTCCCAAGGTTGTGATATATATATATATGTATGTATATATATACACATATATACATACATATATGTATATATAATGTATATATATGTATATATACATTTATTATATTATATATACATATATTATATATGTATATATAATGTGTATATATGTATATATACATATATGTATATATATGTATATATATGTATATATGTATATATACACATATATACATACATATATTAATTTATATATATTTATTCATATGTACATGTATGTATGTATGTATGTATGTATGTATGTATATATGTATGTATATAACCATGCTTGGATATTAGGATGAATGGCAACTCCTTTGTCACCAAAAAGGAGTGGTTGAAGGAGATGAAATTAAAAAGAGATTAGATAACTAGGGATTAAGGACAATGTTGGTAGATGGGTTCACATATGTGCTTTCCTGTGTCTAGTGAGCCTGAGCACAAACGTTAGATGAGAAGCAAGAAGTCACAAGGAAGCAAGCTTGGTTCACCAGCTGGAAGGACAGTCACTCAAGTGGAATTGTGTGCTTACAGAAGCAGAGAGTGTCCAAATATGACCTACTTTGCTTGAAAGCTGGGTGGAAAAAATCTTAGTAGGAAGGCTAGGGACGGAGAGCAAGCAGTCAGAGGAGGGTGATCCAAGAGCTTTTCTAACTTGGGTCTGAGGAATGTCTGGTAGAGGACAGAGAGCCTCTAGGTGTTTTCTGCACTCAGCACTCTGGCATCTTGAATTAGCCCTGTCTATTTACCCTCTAATTTCAAATTGGCCAAGGAGAGCCTGTGAGGCTCACTATGGGAGAATGGAACCTCTATATCCATTAGACACGAATAGGTTCTTCTTCACCCACAGAATCCAAGATCCACATGGTATCCTCTCTATGTACCACCCTGAGAACAGAACAGATTTGGGTTGGGATGGACTTTAGTAGTCATTGTTACTGCCTCTCATTAGACCTGGCAGCCCTGTTAATTGCATGAGACTAGTCATTGAGTTCCATCAGGGGTGTGGAATGTAGTGAAGTGAGTTCCAGAAAGGAAGAGGCAATTAAGAGGATAAAGCATCTAGGTAAGAAGCAATAGAAGTGGTATGAGACAGTGAAGCAGCTACCCACGTAGCTCTATCAGTATATTCTGTAGTAATTGCATTAAAATTACAGATGATATGTAGCACGGCTCTATATCCAGTCTGGTATCTCCTGAGCACTTTAAAATCGTATTAAGGCCTCATTCAGCAGCCTCACTGGACAGTTTCTGTGGTCCTGTGCTCCTGTGCTTGTCATGGTGAGCACTGCAAAACAAGAATACTATAATTGCTCTGTTAGCTTCACATCAGCTCAGTGTTTGCATCCTACCCAGGCCACTGTGCCATTGTACACTCTTACATTCATCACATCCTCCCTGAGCTTAGTCCCTCAGTCCAGATCTACAGAAACCTCTCTGTCCCTTCCTTCCCTGTCACTTTTATACACCCACCCTAAATCTTCATCAGCAGCTGCTAGCAGTAAGGGAGAGGTTCTGAAAACACAAGTGGCGATTTTTTCAGATGCTTCATGCTTTCCTCGATGTTAAAAAATGTGCTTTGCTCACTTGAAGTGATTGAACTTCCACTGCCCTCACTGAGACATGAGGTACTTGTTCCAAGCACAGCAAAGAAAGTGTACAGCCTGTGCAAATGTAGCCACTCTTGTCTGTGGAACTCCTGGGAGTGTAAAGTCTAATCATCTCAGGCATGTCCTACGCACTGTCATAGGGAGTTTAGAGCAATGAGTGGTTGTTTCCTTCCTACCCACTTTCTTCTTGGGAACTAGAGTTGCTATGGCTGCAGTTGCCTCACTCTTTGTCCCCAACCCCACTTCCCTTTCGTTTGCATCATCCCAAGGCATTTGCTCTTAGTGACTACCTAAGAAATATAGGGCAGAAACTTTCTTCAACCTTCCCTTTCTCTTTATCATGGTGCTTGATGTAGTTCTATTTCTTTTGCTGCCCAGGGACTCCTTTGGACAAGTACTGTTTCCTGGCCTTTTACTCGGTGAGATAACAATTAACAAGCAGACTCTGTAACCCATAGTCTCACACTCGTAGTGAGGGGTAATGGGCCTCTTAACCCTGGCAGAAGTACTCTCAATCACTTTCTCCAGACTTCTTGGGCATTTCTGCTCACTTACAAATGAAAAGCTAAAATATGTGGAACTTGAACTTCACAAGAAAGTATGCAAAAAAAAAGACTTTTTTAATTGGATATTTTATTTACTTACATTTCTTGATTTCACCTCCACATCTCATCCCCCTCCTCCTGCTTCTATAAGGGTGTTCTTCCACCCACCCACTCCCTACCCTCGAATTCCCCTACACTGGGCATCAAGCCTTCAAGGGACCCAGGGCCTCTTTTCCCACTGATGCTGGACAAGGCCATCCTCTGTTACATATACGGCTGGAGCCATGTCTACTCCTTGGTTGGTAGTTTAGACCCTGGGAGCTCTGGTTGGTTGATATTATTGTTCTTCCTATGGAGTTGCAAACTCCTCTAGTTCCTTCAGTCTTTTCTCTAGCTCCTTCATTGGGCACCCGTGCTCAGTCCAATAGTTGACTGAGAGCATCCACCTCTGTATTTGTCAGGCTCTGGCAGAGCCTCTCAGAAGACAGCTATATTAGGCTCCTGTCAGCATGCACTTCTTGGCATCTGCAATAGTGTCTGGGTTTGGTGTCTGTATATGGGATGGATCCCCAGGTGGGGCAGTCTCTGGATGGTCATTTCTTCAGTCTCTGCTCCACCCTTTGAAAGACTTCCAATATTGGCTAAGCCTTAGCATCAATACTTGGCTTGCCAGCACAAGGGGTATTATTACATTTGTCACCTCACTGAAACTTCGTGATGACCCAATCAGGAAAAGAGTTTCTTATCCTAATTATTATTTTATTTATAATTAAAGCATGGTCTCATTATGTATTCCAGGCTGGTCTTGAACTTGAGGTTTTCTTGCTTGGGGTCTCAAGTGCTTAGATAGTAAGCACATGCCACTATCTGGCTTATCTTCATTTTCTATTTGAAAATAATGCCATATATATGTATGTATATATGTATATATGTATGTATATATATACATACATATATATGTGTGTGTATATATACATACATATATACACACACATATACACACATATATACATACATATGTGTGTATATATACATATATATGTGTGTGTATATATACACACACTCACAAATATATAACATATAACATACACACACACACACACACACACACACACACATATATATATGTATGTATATATATATATAAAACATTAATGACTAAAATTCATTGGGCACAAGCAGGGTTTTAAAATTTTAAAACTATGCATACTCATAGTTCCTTCCTAGTAACATTACACATTACAATTACGCTAATGTTTTTTTCTTTTATTCTTTCTTTTTAAAAATTTTACTTATTTACCTTTCAAATATTATCCCCTTTCCCAGTTTCCCCTCTGCAACCCCCCTATCCCATCCCCCCTACCCTGCTTCTATGAGGGTGCTCTCCCCCCCCCCACCCACCCCTGCCTCACTGCCCTAGCATTCCCCTACACTGGGGCATCAAACCTTCACAGGACCAAGGGTCTCCCCTCCCATTGATAAGGCCCCTTCAGATCCTTCAGTCCTTCCCCTAACTCCTCCATTGGGGTCCCTGTGCTCAGTTCGATGAAGATTAGGAAACTGAGACCAAGAAAAGGTATCAAACCACAAGGTCACAAGAAGGTCACAAGAAAAAGTGACTTATTCTGAAAAATGGTAAGCTGGCTGCAGAGCCCACCTGTTTGAATACTCTGCTATTTAGATGTAAAAGGGTTGAACTGCTAACTACCTATGCAGCATCACAAAAACCTGTAACTCATAGCTACACTAAAAAATTACATTTCTCACCCTAAATTCTGTGCTGTTTTTACTATGTATTCATTTATTTATCCATCCAGTAAATATTAATTAGACAAGACAGTTACTAAGTGTTGTGCTGTGTATTCCTTGAGTATGAACTGTGGTTCTTCTGGAGCTTAAAGTCTAGAGGACCAACTAGATGAAACAGACAAAGCTTACCATGAGATTTAGAGTACACATAGCAAGAGGCCCTGAGGTTTAATATTCTTATCAATCAGCCAGATATGGTAATGCCATTTCATTCTTAAGATTATTTTTGATTGTTTTCTTCTCTTTTATTAAATTCTATTGATGGGGATAGAATGGATTAATCCATGCATACCTATGAGCTTAGAATGATATTCAGAATATAAGTATTAGATGCTATTATATTATGGGTTTTTCTGTTCTATAAGCATGTCTTTGAACTAAAAAGACCTCAAAACAGTGTTTGAGGAAACCAAAGAATACTTTCAAGGAAGAGCAAGCTGAATGATCAACTTGTATGCATGGCCTGGTGGCTTCCTGAAGCAAATGTTTTCTTTCTAACTTAGATCCATGAGACAGAATGGATATGGGTGACTACTACTGGTCTCTTTTCAAATAAACTTAATCCTTCAGCAGTTTTCTGCTCCACTTGACAACAATTGCAGTTCATCCTGTAACTTCCATGACCTCGGATATTGATTTGAGGAAGTAATGGGGCTACTGACAGAACACTTTTGGAACTGGCTTCTGAAAGTCGAGGATTTGGGAGAAAGTGTGGAGAGAGAAAGGACAAGACATTACATTGGCCTTCTGGATAGTTGGAGGTCAAACCGAAGGAGAGGCCTTGGAGATTTCTAAGGAATCTTTCAGATAGTTTATAGTCTTTTAGTATGCCTCCAGGAACTACACTTCATGAAATATATGGTGTTTACTAACAGGACACGACACAAGCCACTGTTTATTTTTACAAACACAAAAGGTTTTCACTGTTCTCTGCTTTTCTTTTTCTCAAAGCCACTTGGTTTAGTCCTAAGCATTGGTGAGACCACGATGGAAAGTAACAATTATTTCTCACATTCATTATATTCTAAAGGACTCTTGAGAGGGAACTATGGCAAGCAACAATAGTCCCCACTTCCTGTTTTACAAATAAATGGGTGAAAGCAAAGACCATGGCAGGCACATAGCCAGAGTCATATCAGTAGGTAGTGATGTAGCTACGACTGTGGGAGTTTGCAAAGTCATATGACAAATGACCACAAATGTAGTCACTTAAAATGGCAGATAATTTTTATGTGACAAAGTTTTATAAAACTCTAGGTCTAGAGCCTAATGTGGTGTCTTACACTTCTCATCTCAGCACTTGAGAGGCCAAGGCAGGAGGATAGTTAGTTCAAGATCAGTCTGGAATACATAATGAGACCATGTCTCAAAACTAAAATAAAAACAAAACAATACAAGCAAACAAACAAATATAGATATGGCTTGATGACTCCTCTAGGTGCTACAAAGTAACAAGATGTTGGCTGCAGAAAAGGAGGCAGAAAGGCTGTAATAGCCAGTAGCGATGGGAGATACCAACATTCTAGACACAAGAGGACTGATGTATGTATAAACTCACAAGAGATTGGGGCAGTATGTGCAGGATCTGCACAGGTCTAAGCCAGATGGGGTCCCAGGACTGAGAGGGGAAGTGGATATGAGCTCCCATCTTTAACCCAGAAGCTATCTCCACCAGGTAACAGCTCACAAAAGAAATATTAGTTTTCTCCAATGGAATCTTACTGGGCATACAAACCACACTTAAGGGCAGGCCCCATGCCCAGCAGTAGGTAACCAACACATGATCAACACAAAATGAACTCAATGGTATTTTTGGAGGATCTTTTTGTCTCACAATGCTTTATCTGGGAATTTTTATTTTTATTTCTGACAGATCTTTTTCTTATATATTGTGGTCTCCAATTTTGTTTTTATGGGTTTTCTGTTTGTGTGAATGTGTGTCTCAGCGTCTGTGTTCCTTGTGCTTTTTCTTTGGTTCTGTTTGTTTGTCTGTCTGTTTGTTTTTGTTTTTGATTGTTTTGTCTTGTCGGCCAATTCTGCTTTGGTTGTTTGTTTCTATTATTTTTAGATGCCTGTTTGTGTTCTGATAAGAGAGAGAGAAACACAGAGTGCAGTTTTGAGTGAGTGGTGAAGTGAAGAGGACCAGGGAGGGGCTGGAGGAGGGGACACCAGAATCATTATAAGGAAAACAATCTATTTTAAAAATATACTGGTGTAGGATCCATGAAGTACCAATGTCCTCCTTTATGTAAGCATTGCTTGGTTCCTTGTAGCAGTTTGCTTCTTTGAAACTAGTGAGAGGGACCTTTCTGGCAAGATTGATATACAATGTAAGATTATCATAAAGTTACAACACCTTTGCCATACTCAATTGGTTAGAACTAAATGATAGGTTTCAGCCACACTCAAGGGCATGGTATTACACAAGGGAACTAAAACCAAAAGATGATAATTTTACCACTTTAAAGTTTGTTTGCCATAGATACCTATCAAACTTTATCTGGCTCCAAATCCCGTGGTCTCACCACTAGTGATGGGTGGCAACTATTTCCATTTTCCATTCCTCCCCAGTGGGCACATACCATTCCAAGGTACATTTTTCTAGAAGAGAATAGAATAAAGCTTAGAAGTCATCTCTGTTTTTTAACTCATGTCATGGGTCACAAGGCTTTGAATAATAACAAAGGAATGTATGGATGCACATCACACCTTAAGATGGAATGTTGTTTTAGGGCAATTTTTGTAAACTCTGGACTTTTTTTTTTTTTTTTTTTTTTTTTCAGAAAAAAAGCATGTCTTTCCAGTTCAGGAGACTCCTGCTCTTAGCCTGACAACTTTTAAGTTGCTTACAAATCAAGCTGCTTCTTTTGATTTTGTGGCCAAGTCTCATTATTTCAGTCCTACTTTTTACTGTCAGGGAAGATGTGACCTCTAAAGGAAATGGGTTAAAGAGAACGCTTTATATCTCCCAGCCTGGCCAGAGAGCTCTCTATGATAGCTTCTGAAGTTTAGAGAAACCATATAGCTTTCCTTGTAGGGGCCTCTTCTTTACTGACAACAGGAGCCCCTTAAGCTATTCATTTATTTTCTTCATTTATTCAGTTAATTTATTAATGAGTATTTATTGAAAAGTCTTTGTGTAAAACACTGTTCTAGGAATTAGCCATACTGACATCACCATTCCTATATGAAAGAGACTCACAGGGAAAATGCAGACAACAAATCAAGCTCGAGGCCAAACTATTGTTTTTGCTGCTTCAGAAAACAAAACAAAGCAAAAAACTAAATTAAAAATTCTCTGATTGGGCCATTGTGGAAATTGAAAGTAGAGTAGTGTCTACCAGAGAACTGGGAAGTATGAGGAGGGGCAGAGAGACATTGGTCCATGCAGAATTATATGAATGGTAGTATACGCCAAGCTTGTGGGGGCTTTTTCTGAGTGAATCAAGAAATTAATATGCTTGCTCAAGATTGCAAATACGAAGATTCTAGGACCAGACAAAGGAATCAAACAGGTGACTCCAAGGGAGCAGCAGAATGTATACCAAACTGGACAGAGTAAGCAAATAAGACCAGTTAAACAACATGTGGTTCTAATAAAACATGGCCTGCAAGCTGCCAATTTGTGACCCCAGCTTAGACAAAGGTGCTAGTGTTTATACCTCAATGCAAATGACAAAATCATAATTATTACTGTTTAGCAAATCCTCATAAAAAAACCCTAAAGGTCTGAACTCATTTAATTTACATGTCAGTCTTATTAAGTAGGTAAATTTATTGGGCCTGTTAGATAGACAAAAATAACAAACAAAAACAGAGGCCCATAGAAGTTAGATAATTTGTCTGAGGTCACACAGCCAATAACTGTAACTGAAATTTAAATTCAGGCAGTCTGGGTTCAGAGTGGTTGTTCTAAATGTTCATGTCCCTAGTCTAACTAGATGTCTGCATATAGAATAATGCAAATAGATCCATATCTATCACCTGGCACAAAACTCAAGTCCAAGTGGATCAAAGATCTCAACATAAATTGGATATGCTAAATCTAATAGAGAAAATGGAAAATAACCTTGAACATATTCGCCCAGGAGACAACTTTCTGAACAGAACACCAATAGCTCCGGCACTAAGATCAACAATTAATAAATGGAACCTCTTAAAACTGAAAATACCCAAATTCACTCATTATTTTAAAGTTATATTCTACACAAAACACTAGAACACAATTTAGCCAAATCTTATGCCTTGTATAGAAATTTATTTTCATCCAGTTTCTGATATCTTATTGTATCAGCACCTTGACTAGAATCACATTTCTGGTATATGTATCTTTCATGATACTTTTTTTAAAGTTCTGGAAGGTCTACCTGCCTGGCCATATTGCCACAGAAGCCTTCTTAGGCTTTTCTTATATCCCATCCACAGTAGCGGTCCTCCAAACCAAGGGCCACTCTCTTAAGCATAACACTTTTATATTTTATCCTTTTTTTCCTTAGATATTTTCTTTATTTACATTTCAAATGATATCCCCTTTCCCA
>JADRCC010188516.1:2980-13890 GCA_019843855.1 Hylomyscus alleni
GATTTTAGCTTCTTTCAAAGCTGTAGAAATAAAACTTTATAGTACTCTTTCCTGGTATATGTTGTTTTATGTGACACATTTTATTCTACTTTGTTCCTTCCTTCATTTCCCTTCATTAGTTTCATCCTGAGTTATAGGCAAATTTGTATTGGAGATTTTCTCGTATGTAGCACTTTGATTTAAGCTCTATTTTTGTGATAACTTATGCAATTTTTTCTGATGAAGATTGATCTTTAATTGCCATCTTGGTCTCTGTATTATTATTTTTAAATCTCTGTGTGTATATACATGTGCATACTTGCACACCCTAGCATGTGGGTGGATTTCAGATAACCCCAGGTATAAATCTTCCCACTATCTTGTTTGAGTTAGGGCCTACTTTTTGCTGCAGTATACACTAGGCTAACTATTACACAGGTTTCTGGGGGTTTGCCTGTGTCTTTATCCCTTCTAAGTATACTGGGGTTATAGAATTATGCTACAACATCTGGCTTTGCATAGGTACTTCAGATATGAACTCAGTTTTTCAAACTTATGTGGCAGGTAGTTTATCAACTAGAGTGTTTATGGTCCAAGCCACCTTTCCAAGATTTAGACTGACCATTTTAAAACATTGCTATAATAAACATTTCTGTTGTAATGCTGATTTCATTGCTAAAGAGGCAATATTGGATTTCTAAGCATGCCAAAACTATTGTTTGATTGAAATATGAAAGACAAACATTTGATTCTCCTTGAAAAAAGTAATTAAAATCCTTACCATATATACAGCCATGTTATAGACTTTGTAGAATTCATGCCCTTCAATTGAGCTTGAGTCGTCTTTTGACATGGCATATGCTACAGCTTTAATACCAAAATCAATATACAAACTAAATGTGGTATTTGAAAAAGTTTATATAATTACATTATTTTACTCTTCCATTTCTTCTACCCAAACCCTCTCATTTACCTCTCCTTTCTCTTTCAAATTTATGTCCTCTTTTTTCATTGATAGTTGTTGCATGTATATGTGTAGATGTTTATACAACTACAAATATACTAAACAAGGATAGCAAGGTCCTATTTTATTCTAAAAACTGACATCTCGATGAATAAAGAAACATTTCTGCATGGATCACTTGGATTGAAGACAATATTTTGGTTCCTCTTTTATTACTTTAAAAATATAAGTAAATTATAATTACTGTTAATATATAAGCAAAATAAAAGAAGATGTACCTCTGAATTAGAATTTTCTTACACACATGCACACACACACACACACACACACACATATGCACACATACATGAATACTGCCTTAATAATGTTTTAAAATATGTGAAGAAAGTGAACCAGTATTATGTGATCTTCACTGTTTGCTATGAGGACCAGTAGATGTTAATATGTATTAAATGTACACTTTTTAGGTATTTCTAGGTACATTTTTAATTTCAAAATAATTATCATTTATATATTTATGGGTATATTGTTCAGTTGGTAGAATGTTTGCCTAATATCTGGGAGGTCCAGGGCTGCATAAACAAGTCATGGTGGTATATATCTGTAATCTCAGCAGCTGGGAGGGAGCAGCTGGAGGAACAGAAGTCATCGTTCTTAGGTACTTAGCATTTAAGGACAACCTGACTTAGAGTCCCTGTTTTGAAGAAATATTGAAAACTTCTACCATTTTTATCATTGCTACTATTCATGCACAACCCATACAACCTTTCTGTTGTTTTGGTAAAATACATTGACCAAAACAACTTAACAATAGAAGGTTGGCATGAGCTTACTATTCCAGAGGTATAGAGCCAGCCCATCATGACATGAACACCATGGCAACAGATAGAGAGAACATGGTGACAGGGGAAGGTGGTTGACCATATTCAACCAGCACTCAGGAAACAGAGGATCAAGCTCTAGGGAACAAGTATTTAAATATCTGAACCTATGGTAGACGTAGATAGATCATGTAGATACATTTTTTTTTATTTTAATAGGGTGAGGGAAGGAATGACCATTTATCCTAAAGAAGTACTGAAGAAATTTTTTTCAAAGATTTTAGGGACCAAAAATTAGCCTCTACAAAAAAATACATGAGAGAATTAGATACTAGACCTTTGTTTCATGCTGAATGTAATGGAGAGAAGAATCATCTTTTAGTTTATAATATAGCAGAAAAATAAAAAGGAGATATTGCTGTGGGTTAATATGGAATAAAATCAAGTCAATAGGACTATATACACATAAGTGTGAAAAAGAGACACCAAAAATATAGCTCTCCAACAGAGTTCTGATTCTGATTCTGTTTTGTCTGGCTGCTATGCTTTGTATGTGGGCCATCTGGCTCATAGATGCTGGTAATGTTTGCACACTCACACATCAATCAGAACTGGTACAGGGTCTATTAGGAAGCACCAGCCAGTTAACTCTCATGGCAGGACTACAAAGCAAGCAAGCAGGAAAGCCAAGTGGGAGCCTAGTGGATCTAATAATGAAATGGGCATTGAGATATCTTCTTATTCACCTGACCATGTTATTGATGTTGTGGTTTAGGTATAGTGGGTATATGGATGTCAGGTCCCATCATGCTTCATTATATCATTAATGTTGCCTGTGCAATTTAAATGGAATGAAAAACAAAGCAAAACAAAACTATTTTAAGTCTTAGGACCCATGCCTTTTCGACGTAGGGTTGTTGACCAGAAATCGTCTTGAATTCTTGACTAGTAGAAGAATATCAGAATCAGTTTATCCTATCTTGATCTCAGATCTGTTTGACAGTATTAGTTTTACACAGTAATATTAGCCATTTCAGAATCATCTACTTAATAATCTCAAATACACAGAGGCTTGCAATAGAATATATTTCAATTTCCTATGTCCTTTCAAACAGTGTTCTGAAACTTAAATGGAAAAGTCATCTTAAAGAATTATAAACCATCTCTTACTACACTGAAATGAAATAGAAGACAAAATATGTTTCTCTTTGGAAGCTTTATCACTCAGCTATGTAAACTAATGGAAACTGTAGTTTCTCAGACTAAGCAGTGAATCTAAACCTCTTTCATGCTTGTTTTGTACTACAAAGATGTTTACCTAAAACTTGTACGGTTCTTTTTAAAAATTATTTCAATATATCTATTACAAATCTCATGGTATTTGTTTCAATGCTGAAATGGAGGAAAAGCAACTGAGCACTAAAATAGCACCTAGAGGATTCATTATTTTCTCCCCCTCCAGAAGTTGGGTTAATTTGATGTCATCTGACTAAGAAGGTATGCCATTACATGTTCATCATTTTAACTGTTGATGTGACTGTAATATGTTGTGTATATACAAAATGCTTTGCCATTGAGCCTAACTATCCAAGGCTCACCTGGAGAGCTTATTAAAGTGAGGAGGTGAATTTTTGTAAATTATTTCCTATTCTTGTAGTTTCTAAAATAGTCAAATATTGTAATAGTAGTATTTTATATTTAGAATCTATTCAGCCAATTTTTCAAAATACCTGCTCTACGTAAACAGAAATGTTTGACAAATGATCTGTGAATAAGCCTTAAAATAATTTGACTTAGCTATCTTGGTATAATCCTAGCAACATTAATGGCATAATAATATACTTAACAAAATACTTGTGTGCTTAATTGTGCTAAATATGTAAAAATGTCAAGTAAATCACATATTATAATTTCACTTTCTTACCTTAAAATATTACTATGGTGTGTCATTGTTCAGATAAGAAAACTTAAGCCATAAGAGGGACAATCACAATTTTTAAATTTATAGGAATGAAATATTTTTCCACTATGCATACTTGTGTGTGTTTGTGTGTTATATATTCATGTCAATGTGTAAGTGTACATGTGAATACCAGAGTAGGCTGTCAAGCATTGTTCTTCTATTTTTCAACCTTATTGCCTTGAGACAGGATATCTTGTTGAACTGAAATCTCTCTGTATCTTCTAGAATGAAGATCCAGGGAACTCTTGTGATATACCTGTTTTTGTTTGTCCATCTTGCTAGATTTACCAGCACTGCTATCCATATTTGGCTTTTTACATGGGTGCATGGTTACTGAAAATTCAAAATATGATCTCTATGTTTGCAGATTCTTACCTGCTGAGCCATCAACCTAGCCAAAACTATAGCTTAAAAAAAAAAAAACAAAAAACAAAAAAACAACAACCTAGTTATTTGCAAGAGTAAAGGTAAAGGTTTCTTGGATATATTCCCCCATGTCCCCTGTGCCCCTGCCCCTGCTCTCTCATCTTTTTAGAGACAGGCTTTCTCTGAGTAGCCCTAGCTGCCTGGAACTTGCTATTTTGCCTTAAACTCACAAACATCTGTCTGCTTCTACCTCCTTAGTGTTGAGATTAAAGGTATGCACCACGGCTAACCAACACATTTTTTTCTAACAATAGAACAATATTAATGATG
Organism: Hylomyscus alleni; assembly: GCA_019843855.1. Classification (NCBI taxonomy): domain Eukaryota; kingdom Metazoa; phylum Chordata; class Mammalia; order Rodentia; family Muridae; genus Hylomyscus; species Hylomyscus alleni. Next base: position 7,404 of record JADRCC010188516.1, read on the forward strand.
TTTCTAAGAACGTCAATATTAAGAACAAATCAATGACACCTTTGAGAACAAGGCCGTTCTGTTGTCAAGGCCATGCATGAAGCATTTGACCTTTACAGGATTCAGCAATCACTCAAAAGGTGGTATTTTTCTGCTTTGGCATTTGCCTCTTTCACAAATCCCCCAACTATGGTGTTGGCATCTCCAGAGCTGAAACTGCCGCTGAGTTTTTCACAGTGACTTGCTATAGCTCATCTCCTTAAGCTGCCTTATTATATTTTCCTCAACTTTAATCAAAATAGTGTGATAACAATTGAGAATTTCGTTGACATTTTCCAACAAGTGTTAACAAGTGGTTAATGTTTTGTAGTTCAAAATATATATTCTAAACATTTTCAAAATGGATCTGCATATTATAGTAAATATTAAAGAATGCAATCATTTATGGTAGTAAAATTATAAGTTCTTCACTGTAATAATTATAATATTTCAAATCATTTGTGTTTTTAACTTGAAAACCAGGCTGTGATTATGAATGCATTGAACATAATTAGGTATAACTTATATTTAAAATGTTAGGAAATGTCATGTTTTTAAGCAAAAGCATAATAGGGTACAAGGAATTCACGTTCTATAAGATCATAAAATTATCAAAATTTAAGCATTCATATTTGTGTATAACTGTGCATAGGCATACCCACATTAAAGCATATACCTATATTTATATGTACAGATACATGTATAATAAAATGCTATCTCCTTAAAAGATGTAGAGCTTAGTATTTTCTTATCATTGTAAGCTAGGAATCACCAAAGCATGAAAATGAAATTAAGCATACTTCCTTCATTCACTTATCACCACTTTTCAGAATTAGTTGCCCTATGGGTACCTTTTTAATTATATTGCACATCTTTCAATTAGATATTGGGAGGTTGAAAATTAAGTGACAAATCTAATGTTTTCTGTAGAAGACCTGAAGCTATGCTATTAAAAAAGCTAGTAAAGGGAAAAGGGATGCTATTTCTTTATCCTTGGAATTAATTATACTCATACACTACATAAATCCTATGGAAAATAGTGACATAAATGCTATTTAAAAGGTTTATAGTGATAAGCTATCATTTATGTTAAGAGGAAAATTCAAAATGCTACATCCTTTACTCCTACAAATTGTAATGAAATAAGATTTATGTTCTTTGCATAATAATAGTAATATTTATAAAAGTGCTTATTTTATGCCTGAGTCTGTATTAGGGGCTAAACAAATTATATAACAATACCACCCTACTCTGAAGGAGCTATTATCACTTCTCTTTCAATACACAGAAAAACTAAAGCACAGAGATTAAATAGCTTTCCAGCAATTATACATATGCACCTTTCGTGATCAATAGAGTCAACTTATCTTGTTTTTCTTCACCCATAAGAGTGCTTTACCATTTTGGAGCCAGCATGCTAATGAGTTATTTGTACTAATTATGACCCTGAGTCAATTTATTTAATAATTTGGATTTTTCTCTAGCTGCCAGTGAAGAAATATATCTAGTTTTGAAGAAAAACACATATCCCAGAGCTTTAGATAGAAAGGACACTTTCAAGGTTAGCTCATTCTGTAAAGTCAGGTCCATTCAAATAAGTTGAAAATAGCCTTTAAGTTCATACTTTTAGCATGCTTTTTATGAAAAGGTTGTTAAAAGTTTAGCATTCTCTGAATAAACACAAATGGCATGATCCTCAATTGTCTAGTGAATGAAATAAATAAATGCACCCATCTGAATGAGTTGAAATAAAAAGAACAAATCAAAATTATCTTGGTTAACAATAGATGTACTTATTGAAATGATTATAAATGTACGCACTGTGAAAAGAAACAATATAGCAAATTTTTACTCTCTTTTTCCCCGTGGTAATATTTTGCACAACTCTAGTACAATATCACAACCAGAATGCACAATGATGCAGCTCACTGAGCATATTCAAGTTTCAGCTGCATATTTTGTCTGGTTCAGTAAAGTTTTATTCCAAGTGGAGGTCTGTAGATTATAAGAGGAAACTCAAGCCCAATATGACAGACAATCCATCTGCCTCTTATTATGTTTATAATTGCCTATAATTCACTTACTGTTATCTGATGTCTAGATTGTGTCAACCCATTGTGACTTAGACAGCAATCAGAGACCTTGATGAGTGGGTATAATGATAGTTGTGGCTTGGAAATGTTAAATCTGGTCACTTTCTTCTGTTGGGTAAAGAGGAATAAATTTCCCCCAGTTTCAGACTCTGAACAAGTAATGTCTGCCCTGTTTATACTACCGTACAGAGGTGTCTTCAGTTGTCTATTGTTTACTGATGGTGTGGATTGCTATATTAATGGAGAGAAAGTAGGAGAAAGTAACATATTCCTGATAAAAATTGAAAAGTTGACTTTTCAATGAGGAAAGTATTTTGGAAATACTTATGTTAAATTATCGGTAGTATTTTTACTGTTATAAATTTCTTAGAAGTTTGATAGTAATTATAATAAAAATTGTTACTTAGTGATGATAATGTGTGTTACTAATTTGATTAGTCTGTCTATGCCTCTCTTCCACCAGGAACAAGGGAAGTGTGATACTAATTTGCATTTGATGTGATAATGGTGTGGCAAAACCAAATTTCATATGTATTTGATAACTGTATTATATCATGCATATGATGATGAGAAATGATAATAAACACTTCTCATTAGTGAGTTAATACATTTATAAAATCAGATGTTCTTAAGGGTAGTTGATATTTAGTGTTGTACTGTTTGGTGACATATATTTTCAAATAATATAGAAAATTTGGCTTCCTAGTATGAAAGGCCATTTTTACATTTCTGATTTTGTTAATTTAGATACTGTCTCTGTGCCCTCTGGTTAGTCTGGCTGAGGGCTTATCTATCTTGTTGATTTTCTCAAAAGACCAGCTGGTTTTGTTGATTCTTTGTATAGTTCTTTTTTATTTCCACTTGTTTGATTTCAGCCCTGAGTTTGATTATTTCCCGCTATCTACTCCTTTTGAGTGTATTTGCTTCTCTTTGTTCTAGAGCTTTTGGGTGTGCTGTTAAACTCATAGTATATTCTCTCTCCAGTTTCTTTTTGAAGGCATTCAAAGCTGTGAGTATTCTTAGCATTGCTTTCATTGTGTACCATAAGTTTAGGTATGTTGTACCTTCATTTTCATTAAATTCTAAAAACTCTTTGATTTCTTTGTTTATTTTTTCTATGACCAAGTTATCATTAAGTAGAGTGTTGTTCAGCTCCCATGTTTATGTGGGCTTTCTGTTGTTTCTGTTGCTATTGAAGACCATCCTTAATCTGTAGTGATCTGATAGGAGGCATGGGATTACTTCAATCTTCTTGTATCTGTTGAGGCCTGTTTTGTGAACAATTACATGGTCAATTTTGGAGAAGGAACCATGAGGTACTGAGAAGAAGGTATAATCTTTTGTTTTAGGATGAAATGTTCTATAGATATCTGTTAAATCCATTTGTTCCATACATTCTATATATCTGTATACCATGTGTATGTAATGTCCATGAAGGTCAGAACAGGGTGTTGGATCCTCTGGAACTACAGTTAGAGAAGGTTGTGAGTCAACATTTGAGTGTGGAAACCAAACCTGGGTCCATTGGAAGAGCAACAATCTTAACCACTGATCCATTTCCCTGATACCCTTTTGCCTATTTTTCTCTAAATTAAAAAGGATAGCATCTGTTCAAAAAATTCTCTTTTTACACATATGTACATGCACATAACCACTATTTTCAACTGATAAGGTTTAGAGTAATTGAGACTTTAATATATGTTGCTGTATTTAATTTTAGTAAATGCAAAATAGTTTAAAGAAAATTTTCAGTATAATAAAAATAGTACAATGTAATTTGGATTCATAAGTTACATCTTAAAATGATATTCAAATCATACCTGTCTTTGCTCTTGTCAATGAAGAGAGGATTAATAATAATGAGGTCATTGTCAATATAGATTTCTAATGTAATTTTCACTAGTTTGAAAAGCAAAGAATTAAGATTTATGAAGATCTAAATGCTGTTTTGAAGTAAGAAATCACACTAGTTAAAAGGACTATGCCCACTAAATCACATATTATAAAAGTTTTCTTAGAATCATTCAAATAATCATGTCAACCTTGGTTACCTTTAGCTTGAGGGTGAAAAAGTAGTGGACAATGATAATCTTATTGTTTTTCTTATAGTTCTTTACTATGGAGTCTCAAGCCCATGCTGGCCTTGACACACAGTTATCTTTCTTCCCGAGTCTGAGTCTTCCTGGTGCTGAAATAAAAAATATGAGGCACCTGACCCAATTCCTCATTTCATTTTAATATCATAATTAAAGAACAGGAAATAAACTAACAAAGGACAGTGCAAGGAAAGTGATAGTAAAAGGAGCCACTGATAAAATGGTAGCATGTTTAGGTTAGCAAATTTTTGAACACTGAGAAATAGACAGCAGCGATGAATTTTTAGAAAATTAAATTTTGACATCACCTGGGGCTTGCTATATCCATTGTGGAGGAAACAACTGCCATTTTTTTGTCATGTAGTGGATGATGTATTCAACATGTCATGATGTCTACTACAACATATACTTTTTTGTAATCTTGTTTCAATAAGTCTTTAATAAGTCCTTAATAAGTCTTAACTCTCAAGTTTCCTAGGTCATATATATACAAATGTATTATTTCAAAAATTGAGTTTTCCCCATTCTTAACCTCTTATATAGAACAGTGGCTATAGCCAGTTAGAATTTACATGGAAAGGATCAATCACCCCTTTCTATATTTATTCTCTGGATTGGGTTAGAAAGAGGTAAAAATGTCATTGTGGAAGTTATTTGAGCAAACTAGAGAATGAGAGTGATGGTGAAAAACTGAAGACATTTGATCTGAACAAGATGTTTGATATCATTGTCAATCATTGTTATTGTTGGCTATTCATGGATAAAACTTTCATTTGTCTATCCTCTTATAGATTTTTTCATCCTTATAGCCCTCTGTACTCTACTTTCAATATTGCATATAGAATGCTTTCACAACTTTTAATTGCTTATACATTACCATAGCTAACAATTGCTATAAGGTTTATGTATAAAACTTGACATGACTAATGGGGTTTTATCTTTTTTAGTGAGTATACCTTTTTTGTTCTCTGACAAACTAAGCTTTAAATTTCAGTGATCCTTATCTTTTTTCTTTTTAAAGTATTCTGCTACTATCTTTTAAGTAATGGGAATGATGTTTCAAGAAATGAATATTCTCTACACGAGTCATTGTTTTTTCTCAATCCCCTTATTATGTATTCTCAAAGTATGCTGTATTTCCATTGACAACTAGTACCACGGACGCATACTATTTGTTGGCCAAAGATGTGAAGCATATATAACATTTATCCTTATCACTTTATCTGTGATTATGTTCATGTTTTTGTTTTCTCTAATAATCAGATCACACACACATATATGTATATATATGCATATATATATATATATATATATATATGCATATTTTTTCACAGATACTCCAGTCTTCTACTTGGTCTCTTTCTTGTATATCAGGATAATGATAATTTTATTATTTTAAGCAGTAGTTTCCATGGAATTTTGGACAAAAGCAAAGATGGAATATGTGCCTAAAAGGTTATTACAAATAAACAAACTAACGAACTAACTAATCAACTGGATAAGCTAATTTTGATTAATTAGTGTGAGTCATGATACATAGATTAGTTTCAAGAATATGGTAAATTAACCCTTGGTTACTCTGTAAACTAATTGTAACCCAGGAAAATGAGGTTTGTATTGTTGACTCAAAACACAATTCTCACCTCAAAGGGTATAAGAAAGTTCCTAATGCCATACATAAATGAAAATGTTCCAGGAATGCAAATTTAGAGTACTCCAAATCACATGTTGTAACATAAAAGCAGTTTCATGAAGTTTTTATAGTAATGGAACCAAAGAAAGTCATAAATCAAGGTGTTTTGAAAATACATTGATTGAAACATTAAATAGGCAGTTGAACAAAATGGAGAATTTGCTACTTATAGGCCTCAGATGCTATTTCATAACTTCATTGTTTGACTGGTATAAGCTGGTTGTGTTAAATTAATACATTCTAAAATGTTTATAGCTATTAGTCGCAGGATGTTAGGTCTGACTCAAAGTAATAACAAGGCTCTGGACCTTCAGTATCAGAACCTTTGTACATCATGGCAGTTCTAAGCAGCCAAAAAACATTTGCAGATACTGGCTGTTTCCATTAATTCTTGTATCTACATTCCCTGTTCTGGATCATTTTTTTTTTATTTTGCCAGCTTTTAATGGAATGAAAAATAGCCCATGAGGTTGGAGTTGGTATTCCCCTGTGTATATGTGCAAAAGTATTAATTGATCCCTATGACAATGTAAGTTGCAAAATCTTTGTTTAGCTCATCTATATTTGTGTACTTCTGAATATTTGTG
>JADRCC010188526.1:5292-29303 GCA_019843855.1 Hylomyscus alleni
ACACACACACACACACACACACACACACACACACACACACACACACGAACACTATAAGGATATAAACAGAAATCTGAAAGATGTTATATTTCAGTCTTTGAAATATAAAGAAAGGACTGAGCATAATATCAGACTTCATCAAACAAGATCATTCATTCCAAGGTACAAGGGTATGGAAGGAAGTTAGCTATGGTTTCTAATTTAAAAAGACAAGACTTCTTAGACTGCTTAGTTTGCTCAGGATAGGAAATGTGTATTCAGTGGGTCCTGTCTACTTGTTAAGTATCATCCATCTATTCATCTATCATTCTACCTACCTACCTACCTACCTACCTACCTACCTACCTACCACCTGTCTGACTATTTGATGTGCATGCACTTGTGTGCATGGCCTTGTGCACATCACCATTTGTCTTTGAGTGAGTCAGTTCTGGTCCCTCCTACTACCATGTGGGCTCAGAGGTTAAAATCAGGTTGTCAGGTCTTGCAGGGAACATCCGTGCCTGCTTAGCCATCATACCAGCTTCCACAGCTACCTTTTAGCAATTAATTGCTACTAAGAACTATGTTATTTTGGAATAATACGTGAGATTATCTTAAATTAAATATAGCCACAAGGATTAGTCTTGTAGAAATCTGAAGGTCCTCAAAGAATATAATAATGTCATATTTTTCAAAGAATTAAAGAAATGGAACAATTAACACAAAATACGTCTTTATGAATAATTGATTTGAATAAGGGGCATCATTCCTGCTGAGATGGAACAGCCCCAAGCATTCAAATATTCCAATATCCAATCATTTGTTCATAAGTAGTGAATATAACTAGGTTTCTTCATGTATATCTTTATGAGATTTGACTCATTACTCCAATTAGTTTATAAACTATCTAAATGTATCTGACCATAGTATGACAGGTCAAATCAAATGTAGACATTGCTGTGGAAAATAGGTTTTGAGGACTTACATCATATGGATGTCAACTGGGTCCAGTTACTAAAAAAATGTGAAGTTGTTTACTTGTGTAACTTGTGGGCTGTGGTGGTTTGAACAGGTTTGGCCCACACAGATTCATGTGTTTGAGTACTTTCCCCATAGGGAGTGGTAGTATTAGGAGATGTGACATTGTTTGAATAGGCATGGTCTTTTTGGAGGAAGTGTGTCACTGTGGGTAGGCTTTGGGGTCATATATATGCTCAAGCTCCTCCAAGTGTGTAATTCTAGTCCTCTAGCTGCCTTTATATCAAGATGTACAACTCCTTCAGCACCATGTCTTTCTGAATGCTGCCATGACAGTAATGTACTAAACCTCTGAAACTATAAGCCAGCTCCAATTGAATGTTTCCCTTTGTAAGAGTTGCCTTGGTCATGGTGTCTCTTTACAGCAATGGAAACCCTATTCAAGACATAGTCCTAATATTTATTGCATTTCTCCTCCTTTGGAAGATTGACAACATTTATTGTGATTAAGAGAACTCAAATAGCCTATATAAAGATATTAGAATCACATTAGACATTCACTGTAATAATATTGAAGCCACAATAAAAACCAGCATATTTATGTGATCTATGAGGAGAAAAATATTAAATCTCTTCATCTACTGAGATGCTAATTTGAAAATGATATTTCTTATAAGACGGTGTGTTTTGGGGAGACTTAGAGGAAAATATTCTAGAGATGTATCATGCTTTCTGAATAATACAAAATGAAAAAATATATTTTGAAGCAAATACAATGTTTCATTTGATGAAAGAACAATCAAATTTATTATATAGTCAAATAGTTCTCACAGTCTTTTAAATCTTTTTATATTGTGTAGAGGTTTTAATATAATTGACAATTTTACCATTTAAATTCCTGTGCCAGTCATTGCTTATGAGATATAATGTTATACTTTTTCTGAGTTATGATTGGATTGAGTCATTGCTTAGAATACAGCCTTTAAATTGTCCTCACTTTCACATAAATGACTCAGCACTTTATTCGGAATATAAAATTGAGAGTCTCATTCCCTGTCTTGATTTTTATTATGTCTCTTAGGAAAAGAGGCATAAACAGTTAGATGGTAGGATTTCCAGGTATGTATAATTTTACATATCCTTCTAATAAACACTAGCTTTTTATTAGAGTTTTTATTCTCCCAGTAAACAGCTAATTATTTGAGAGCCTTGTAACATAAGAAATTACAATCACTGAAGGAGAGAGAAAAATCAAAAATGTTTAGAATTAAAGAATCTTTCTCTTAGAGAAGCAGAGAAATGTCCGTGAGATGAGCCATTTCCCCCTGTATGGTAACTGAAATGGCCAGCACTTTATCAACACTACCAGTGCTCAGAGCTTATTTTCTATAAAATACGTCTAAGATGGGATTGTGACTTAGACACATGTAGTTTTTGAGAGTCAAATTCTGGTCCCAATCAAACACAGGTTTGCATGTTAATTTATACAATAGCATCTATAGCCTGAGATAAAACAAATATCCCTGAACCAAAACTCCCTAACCTGATCTAAAGTTCACATATACAGATACATACCTACCTACATAAATATACATACATGCATATATGCATATGTAATATATTACATAATGATTTCTAAATGGGATTTTAAGATTTTTGATTCAATTTAGACACGTTGCTGCAAAATTCAAACTGTTACATTATTGAAATGCAAAGCATTTATCTAATTTAATATATGTGGGTTTGATAGGTAGCTATTATTTCTACATAGATATAGTTAAAATACACACAACAAATAAGTGAAAGAACTCTGAGTATTTTTATCTGTAATAAGCTGACACAAATCTATTGATTATGATAAGATTATTTTTAGACAGGAATATAAAAATAGGTCATATAGTATGAAAAATAAAAATAAGAGAAAAGAGGAAGTACTTTTGTAATCTAATTTTTACAACAAAGTAGAAGGGATTGATATATTATTATTAAATAGAGATAGAAATTTGAGTGTAAATAAAAACCGAATAAATAATTTCCGAAGGTTGTATTTATAAATGTATATCCATATATGTAACACTTGTAATTAAAGACTTATTCTTTAATTCTATAATTCTTATAAACCATGAATGTGAGAAATGAAAGGACTTTGGACATACTGATGGGGTGAGAAGGACAAGATCCGAGATATGAACTTCTTAAAATAAATACAAAATAAGAGCCCATATATACAATTATTAAGAAAGCTATATAGACTATCTTCAAAACTGAAGTTAAGATTGTAATGAAAACTGCATGGGCTGAGTTTGCACAGCTGCATAACCTTTGTGATGGCTAGTGATGTACCAGCTGTGATGTTAGATAAGTCGTCTGACTCTTTAATTTTTGGGGGTGTCGTCTGTGAAATGGGTAGAATAAGGCACTGTTAAGCTTCAGAAGCCTAGAAATGAGAGACACACAGAGCTTCCATTCCGCAGCATGACAAGTGGCAGGAATCCAGCACATCCCAGAGAATATGGACCCGAATCAATTTTCAAAAATTAATCTTCCTGTGACAGATGTAATTTTCTTCCTTCCTGCCTATTTCTAGCTGCTCCCAGTGATGAATTTCATTATATTTAGAAAAAGAGTTCACCCATAAGGGAGACATGATGTACGATTGCTTTTTCATGAAATACTGGAAAAACCCAATCTATTACTGATAGAGAAAGAAGTTAAAAGAAGCTTTGAGAGGGGCACTAACAAGGTTTGACAGGATGATGGTGTGAGTGAGTGTGTGCTTCTGTGTGTGAAGGAATGTACATATGTATGCATGTATGCATGTGTCGCCTGTGATTGTGTGCATATGTGTATCTTTGTGTGTCTCCATGTACTCTGTTCTTGGTTCTAATTATGGTGGTGTTATGGTGTTATATACATGAATTTTAAAGAATTTATCCACTGTGTATAAGTCCTACTTTAACAAAAGAATCATGAGGACACCAATCAACTGTTAGAAAGATGTGAGGTGGCTGACAAATGTCGGTCCAGAAGAGAATCAGAAGGATCTTCTGGAGCAGGGTGTAGCTGGTGGAGATTCTGCTTATAAATTCAGCGATTGGAATTCACTTTGAGCTGGAACGTTCTGAGAAAAATGTATGTGAAAAACTACCATGAAACTCTAAGTTGACATGTGGGCAACAAGAGAAGAACACTCATAGACACCATAGGACTCAAAACTGAAGCAGCACTGGAGAATAGCCAAAGCTAAAACAGAGTTCAGGACCACAATTGGAAAGTTCCAAGAGGAGGTAAATGCTGGCTGTGTTCACAACATGGAGAAATCAGAGAAATGTCCAACAGTAAGTCAATAATTTGTATGTAAATAGATATTGAGCACTGAGCTGTCACTAACTACTGATAGTGTGGGCTCTGGGTCACAAGCTCTGTGCACATCTATTAAGAGAATTTGTGTTGCTCATCAAAGAGAATAAATGAATAGAATATTTTTTTTTAAGATTTGAAGGTTAAATTGAACTGTTCTTTCTGTCTCTTACAATAAACAGCAAGCAGAAATAGTCCTCAATCATAGCCCAGAATAATTTAGGATATACTTAAATGGTCATCAGGAGGGAAGGCCCCGAGGGGGGTAGAGTACTGAATTGAAGAGGAGTGGTGGGGTTCATGGAAGGTACTGGTAAGTCAGACAGATTTTCATTATTATAGAACATTGGACAAGTTTCTTACAGACCCAACTTATCTTTCAGAATGGAGTTCAGAGTTAGGTTATAAGCAACTCTACCTCAGGTGAATGTGGGAACTGAAGCTTCAACTCATAGACTGGAGAATGAAATGCTTTATAACACTACGCATGACTCTGGGATTTGTGGCTGTTTTAAGGCCAATGACACAACATAGCAAAGACCCCATTCTAAGGGGCCAGTTGATATGTAGGCTCTGCAAGCATCCCTGTAAGTAGGACATCATAGGTCATGACTCCTCCAGAATCCTGCTCCATTTTCTGTGTACCTGCTCTACTGATGCCTCCACTCAAAGTTCCTTTGTGCCTTTCTGTCCTTCAGTAGGGAACAGAAATGCTTTGGATCTTATGTATCGTCTGCCTCTTTCGGCATTGCTCCTGTTTCCTTCCACAGGGGATTCCTGTAAAAATTTCTACCGCATTAGATTCAATCTTGACCCCTGCTTTTTAGAAGGACTGGGCTATTTCTGTCTGCCACAGAAATTGTTAACCTGGGGAAGATATCATTGGGAATTCCATGGAGATCTTCAACAAAATAGGGAATTTTTAAAAAGACAAATGGTGGTCTGTACTGGGACACCTTTGAGCAATATGGTTTCAGGACAGTAAAATGTGTCCCACAAGATGAGAAGGGGAGAAATACAAGTGAGGGTACACTATAAAGTACAGATTTCCTTTGTCAAGTTTTTCATTTTTTATGGTGTTTAATTTTTAACTATTTTTTTCACTAATTAATTAATTAATCAATTAAATTACTTGACATCCTGATTGCAGCCCCACCCCCCCGGTTACCCCTCACTTGACCCCTCTGCCACCCTTCCCTTCCCTTTATTTCTGAGAAGGGTGAGATCACTGTAGGACTAAGTACATTTTCTCCTCTTAAGGATAACCAAGACAGCCCAGTCAGGGGTCAGAGTAAGCCTCTCCTCTAGTTGTTGGGGAACCTGCATGAAGACCAAGCTTCAGGTTGGCTGTGAATATATGCAGGTAGCTTAGGTTTTTAGTTGGTGATTTATTCTCTGGGGGTCCCTAGAGGTTCAGGTTAGTTGGCTCTGTTGGTCTTTCTGTGGAGTCCCTATCCCCTCCAGGTCCCTCAATCTGTCCCTTACCTCTTCCACAAGACTTCTTGAGTTTCATTATTTTTTGATTAAGGAAGTAAGCAGCAAAAGTATTTCAGGAGGAGAGAGAGAGAGACAGAGAGAGAGAGAGAGAGAGAGAGAGAGAGAGAGAGAGAGAGAGAGACAGAGAGACAGAGAGACAGACAGAGACAAAGAGAGACAGAGAGAGACAGAGACAGAGAGAGACAGAGAGACAGAGAGAGACAGAGAGACAGAGAGACATACAGAGAGACACACAGAGAGACAGATGTACCCAGAAAAGCAGAGGTGTAGAGGTTCACAGTGGGAGTTGTAATCTAGACCTATTCATTTTGACCTCAAAACCCAAATTATTTATAACAAATCATTTCCTATTCTTTTCTTCATCATTCAGGAACATCTGTCCACCACTTACATGATCATTTATCTCACTATTGTGCCATTTTGATGGAAAAGAAATTGTTGTAAATATCTAAATACATGGTCCCATATTAACAGTGCTTTTTAAATCCCCACAGATGTGGGAAATGACCCCTTTCCACCCCTGAAGATTGTAACTGGGCCAGTCTTTAGTACAGTTTGTTCTAATAAAGAGATACAATTTTATTCATTAACTTGTGTATTCATTTAGCAAATAATTTTAGAGCCCTATTATATCAAGATTTTGGGGTCTATTTTGTTATTTCTTTTTTATTTCTTGGAATCTCTCCAATTATTCTAGACTCTTTTAAATGTTGGTGATCAATATTAGACATTACTATAAAAAGGACCTTACTTGTTAAAAGGGTTAGATGTTAATTATTTCATTTTAATGTTATATTGCATTTTAAGTATTAAATCACTTCTATTTCTTAAACCCTCTCTGAAAACTTTGCCCTGTACCAACCCTAGAATACTATCTGTGATACTATGTATTCAAACACAAAGTTTTTCTATTTCCTACTTACTACATTTATTAATCTGATTTAGTGACTTATTACATGTCTATTCTATTTTGTAATCTTAACACTGGCATCTAGATAGTTTACTGCATGGTTTTGGAACAGGTTGATCAAAGGAATAGAATTGCAGTCACAGAAATAAACCCACATACTTATGGACACTTGATCTTTGACAAAGAAGTCAAAAACATACAATGGAAAAAGGAAAGCATCTTCAATAAGTGGAGCTGGTCTAACTAGTAGTCAGTATGTAAAAGAATGAAAATAGATCCATATTTGTCACCTTGCACATAGTTCAAGTCCAAGTGGATCAAAGACCTCATCATAAAGCCAGATACACGGAATCTAGAATAGCAGAGAAAGTGGAGAGAAGCCTCAAACTCATTGGCACGAGAGGGAAATTTCCTAAACCGAACTCCAGTGGCTCAGGCTCTAAGATCAACAGTTGACAAATGGGACCTCATGAAACTGAAAAGTTTCTGTAAAGCAAAGGACATAGTCAATAGGATAAATCAGCAACCTACATATTGGGAAAAAAATCTTCACTAACCCCAAATCAGATAGAAGGCTAATATCCAAAATATATAAAGAATTCAAGAAGCTAATCTCCAAAATACCAAACAATCCAATCAAAATATGAGGTCTATAGCTAAACAGAGAATTCACAACAAAGGAATCTCAAATGGCTGAGAAGCACTTAAAGAAATGTTCAAAGTCCTTAGTGATCAGAAAAAATGCAAATCAAAATGACCCTGAGACTCCAACTTACACCAATCAGAATGTCTAAGACCTAAAACTCAGGCAACAGAACATGTTGGCAAGAGTGTGAAATAAGAGGAACACTTCTCCTTTGCTGGTGAGATTGCAAACTGGTACAACCACTCTGGAAATCAATCTGGTGGTTCCTCAGAAAATTGAAAATAGATCTACCATAAGAATTTCCTTTAATTTCCTGTTTTTGTCTCATTGTAATCTGTTGATGAAATTATTTAAATCTGGCCTGGGGTTTCTACCCTGCCTTTATCATTTAGTTCCTGAATGAAAGTTCACACACAACCTTTATTTTTATAAGCCTTAAACAGCACAATAGCCAGTCATGTATCTCTCTTTATGCTCTTAGAATCACCCTGAAGTATTATTACTTACTATGTTTCATCTGGGATGCTCTTAACTCCAGTGAGCCAGCCCATAAGACCACATCATCTTGACTCCTAAACCATGGTGACTTCCTTTCTCCCTCCTGCATGTTCTTCTTTCTCTCCTCTGACCCCAATCTTAGAAATCCTAAACCCCACCTATGTTTCTTCAGTCCAGCTATTGGCTGTTGGCATCTTTATATATCAACTACAAAAACTGGGGGCAGGGTGAGCTAGCATGTATGTGCAGACTCTCTCATCTCTGGGGCAACCAGTTTTGTGGGCCCAAATTAGCTTTAGAATACAAGCAGCATTAGACCAACCCCCTATAGTAATCACCCTGACACTCACCACCCAACTTCTCTTTCTTCTCCTCACTCTTCCACATCATGCCTAGCCTTGGTTAATCACTTTTCTGTTTTGAACTCTCTATTTTTTTTATATAGCTTCTATGTATGTCAAAGAATGTGTAGTAATTAACTTACCAGATATTTTCCAAATTGCCTCCTTTTTGCTGCAAATGACAAGGTTTTGTTCTTTTTAAGGTAGGAATATTCTCCATACTATTCATACCATTTTTAAAAAATTCATTCTATGATTGGTGTAAAATGTAATCAATACTCCACAGCACAGTGTACACTGTAACACAATAACTTCCGTGTTTATGAAGCATTGGCATCTCCTAACAGAAAGATACAAGATGAACTGAAAGGCTAATTGCCATTCTTCCACCTGTTCATTCTGTTTGCATATGGCACACCATCACATTATATCTCATAGTAGTGTGGGAATTAATAAAAGCCATCCATATAGAAGATTTAAGAAAAAAGAGACAGTTGTAGTGATGCTCACCTTCTAGGCCAGCACTGGAGAGAATGAGACAAGAAGATTGTGAATTTGAAACCAATCGAAGATACCTGGCAATGTCCTGTCTGAAAAACTAGCCACAACCAAGATATAAATCTACCTAGCATCTTCATTCCTTTAGACAAACTATTCAGCCCCTCCATCTTATGTTGGACATCAAGTTAATTATGCCCAGATGGCAGATGTGATAGGAAAGGCAGAGTGACACATCAATATGTGAAAGACATAAAGATCATATTCAAATATGGGTGCCCTACATGTAGATATAGGCAGCTACTTAGTTTATGTAGACTAAACAAACAAATAAGCAAAATATGAGGCTTAATTAGAAAACGTTTCAGCTCATGGAAACAAGAAAGCTCAAAGGGAGAATATCCTGTTAGCTCTTGAGTGAAATGCTCATTTGACTGGTTTAAAAACTAAGAGGCATCATTTTCTTTTCAATTTAGTTTTCATGTAGAGCAGATCATACAGAACAAGCCATCTTAGCTTGTAAACAGAAAGTACTCCAGCATAGAAGAAACAGGCACTTGACTTTCTTTTGTCATCATTGTTTGATAACTTCATATATATGTACATTGAATTAACATCATTTATAGCCCCCCTTTCAACACACAAGCTCCCCCATGGTCCAACCAACATGCCTTTCTTCTGTTTTAATCTCCTCTTCCACTGCCACCTCTTCTTCTACTTTTAACCCACTTTCTCTAGTTAGTGCTAGAAAATGATCAAAAGAGGAAAGATAAATTTTTCATTAGATAAAGGAAGAAGAACAAAAACTCAGACATGTGGAACACTATCATACAAATGAGTGATTGAATTTGTTCTGAATGGACCAAGAGAGGAAAGAAAAGTCATCCTGATTGTAGAAGACACTTGGGATGTGTCACCACAGTCATATTGGGAATTAATTGTGCTATGTAAAGAATTCAAACACAGAGTGCTGCCTATTTTTAGATCTGGGTTTGTCAAATTAAACAGTAATGCAGTGTAAGAAATTATCATGAATTAGACCACTCTAGTAAGAGGCTCCTTCCAACTACTGAGATATCAAAAGTCTAAGGAATGATAGAGAGTCATCACACATGTACTTTGTCCTTTTTTTTTTCATGATGGCACTGATAGAGTTATTTGATGCACAAAGTATTTGAGTTTGTCATAGATGTTAAAGGATGGCATGCAGGATTCAGATGCAGTCATTCTTTCAGGAGGTCCTAGTCCTGCGAGGGCACTGGGATTGGGATAAGTCTGTGAATAAGTAATTCATGATTCCCAACATAAAGTAAAGGTAAATTCAAATGGACATGACTGATAATCACGTGAATAGATGACTAGTTAGGGCAATTGCTTGTGTAGAAAATGCCATGAAAGAAGATGGTGAGATTCTGATAGAGAAAACTAGAGATTCTGGTGGAAAAGTTTTCCCTAAAAATTCCCTAGGGAACTTCCAATCATTAAGCACACAGCTTCATCAAGAACAAAACAAAAAGATTATATGAAAATTGTTTTAATCTTCCTTTTATTGTGAAAGTAAATAAAATGTTTAAGAAAAGTGTAATGAGTAGCTAAAGAAATGGTTCAAGAGTTAAAAGGGAAATGTTTTGATATCTTTAAATTTCATTGTATGTGTATGAGTGTCTTTTCTGGATGTATGTTTCTGTACCCTTCATGTACTTTGTGTTCCCATAGATCAGAAGAGGGTGTTGAATTTACTGGATGTGGAATTACAGATGTCTGAGAGCCATCAAGTGGGTGCTGGGAATTGTACCAGTTTTGTCTGGAAGAACAGCCAACGTTCTTAACCCTTGAGTCATTTTTCCAACCCATAATTTAATTTAAATAATCATTTATCTATTTATATTCTAAGCAAATTCCACACTCTATTTTCCTTTTAACACTTCTCAATTTAAGTGATATTATCATTGACTCTTTTGCATATTTAATTTGCACTGCACTGTACATTTTATGGAGAAAATACCTTATCTTTCCTGTTATCTGTTGTGCCCTCTGATTTTGAGACAGTGCCCGGAATGGAGAGCATTTCCATAAATACTGAATGAGGAAATGAATCTATGCAAGAGCAATACTCATGGTGAATAAAGAGGATAGCATCATGCTAGCAGACATATTCAAGGGAAACAGAGATTCGGGTTTAAAAGAGTGAGAGCTTGGTCTAAGGAAGGCAGTGCTTAAGCAGTAGTTTTAAAAATGGGGAATTAATCAATCATAATGGAGGGAGGAATAGTCTAGTAAATAGAGTGCCTTGTGCTAAGGCCAGAAGCCTAGAGATAACACAGTGTATTCAGTGGCCTTTAGAGAGATCTATAGATGCTAAAATGCTATGGGCATTTTGAAGACATCCTAGAGACCATTGCAGCCCTCATTGTAATTGATAAACTCCACATACTTAAGAAGTTCAGTTTAAGTATCTCTCTCAAACCAAGTCCTTACTATACAGTCTGGATCCAACTTCCCTTTAATATTCCTAACAACACTGTGGTTTCGCCATTATTCTCTAAGACATTGACTTAGATATTCACTTATGAATGTATTCATTCCCTCATCCAGGCCATTACTGAGAGGGGGACACTAGAACACTGGTTCTCAGCTGGGTCTGCAGTTAGAAGTTAACTGTTACAGCTTGAATGTGAAATGTCCCCCACAACTTGAGAAGCTTCAGTATTTGCTCTGCAGCTAGCAGCAGTGTTTTGTGTTTGCTGAACCTTTGGAGCTGGAGTCTGGGCTGTTGAATATGGACCATAGAGGGCACATCTGGGGAGATAGTAAACTGGCATAGTTCCAGCTGAACTCGTTGTTTCTGGGTTTGTCTCATGTACAAAGTAATGTCACATCTCATCCTGCCACTGACAGAGCCACAGGAGCCACCACACCTTCCCTGTCATGAAGGATTACTTCCATTTAATAAACTTTCTCTCTCTAAATTCCTCAGGAATTTGTCACAGCTAGGTGACAATGTATTTACTATTTGTAACAGCAGCAGGCCCTTTGAATTCCCTTTATAGTTATTTTAAAGATGTCTTTACTGTAATAATGTTATGAATATTAACATTTATTAGGAAATAATCAAATGGAATATCAAGAGTTAGAGGTTTAATTTTCATATTTTTCCAGATTTTTGGAATACTTATGTTGATATAATCCAAGGGTGCATCTGATATCTCATGTGGAGACTTTTATTTAGAGATTATATATGATTTGCTTGAGGAAAAGCTTGGAAAGTCATAAAACAGTCATTATTAATAGTAAATAATTTTCTATTACCAGTATATTTATTATTGATGTAAAAATTAATGTGATTAAATTCAAAATAACTTTTGGAATATAATTCCTAATTGAATCAATGAATTTTATACTCAGCTACTTTCCCCATGATCCTGACTACAGTCCCAACATTTGACTCTGTGTGTGAGTGTGGAACATCCTAGAAATTGAGGGCAGTCTTTCCCCACTTGCAAAGAGGAGTCAAGTATGAGAACACCTGCCTCATATAAACAGTTAGTGTGGTGATCTATGGTTTAATATGTGGAGTGTTTTCTAAGTACATAGAACATGTTACATTGTTACAAATTTGGAGAAAATTGCCCAATAAATCATGCTCTAAACCAATGACTCAGAATAAGTATGCCATCTCCATACATGGTTTCATGTGAGAAGTGTAGCCTAAACCAATTCTTCAAGTTCAGAAAATGGGACTTGAATACCCAAAATTAATCTATTATGGTGGAAGTTGTAATAATGTCCTAAAAGAGATCCCATCTAAGCAAGCCATAACTGGCTGGTTTTCAACATGCTTTCTGTTATTATTGATTATATAGTCTAGGCTTATGAATGTTTGAACAATGGTGGGAAAATATAATAGTCAAATACATGGAACCCAAATATACTTTTAAAACAATGTGTCAGGAAGAGGCTATTTCTGTTCATTAAATTAATCTAGTATTGACTAGATCACCAAGATTCTTTGTACAATTACTCCAGTTATACCCAGTCGTCTTTTCCATGCCAATTGACCAAGTACTAGTGGCTTCTCCTATCTCATTCTGTTGTAAAATACTTGGGTCTTAATTTCCTGGTCAGATTTCAGGATTTATGAAAGTGGGAGTTAGGCCATCTGTCTATTTGGATTCCTCCAAGTGAGTCAATACTTTACAATGTACTGATTGAGGTAATTGATCCCCTTATCTAGTGAAATGTCTAATAGATGTTGGTTATATTTGAGTATGTTTTGTCTCATGTGTAGGTTAACTTGTGGGCAGAGAAGAGCTCTTAAAAAAAGGCTTGGCATGTTCATCAGAGGTGAGATAAAGATGATATTGCCACACTTTCTCATTTTGATTTATTATACTTATTATTGAAATAGCTGTAGCTTCTGAGATACCAGTCTTCAGGCATACAATAATAAAATTCTCTGCATCTTCACATTACCCAGTAGGAAAGGAGTTGTTACAAAGAGCATACATTTGCTTTCAAAGCACCTTTCATAGAAAATCCTTTTATTTTGAAAATGCATACAGTTGTATCCTGACATAGCTGATGAAAATACCATTTCACTTACTTTATTAGGAAAAATACATTCAGGCAAATGAAGGCATAGGTGATTTGAAGAATTGTGCATTTGCTATGAAGCACAACTTAATTTCCTTTTAGCCTGAGAAAAGAACACAAACTAGTTAGGTTTATTATACAAGTTTTCATTCCAAAATGTAGACGAGTCCATATTAATTTTGTAAAAGTTTGAAGATACTAAGAAGAAACTGGCTATAGTCTGCAAGCCTTCCTCATTATTCCACCTGAAAACTGGTAGTATTTGGGTATTGGGCACTTTCTATTACACTGTATATAAATAAAACAAATTATATTTATAGTTAGCATAGTTCCATACTCTGTTTTCCTTATGTGTCATAAGAACACTTCCTAACATAGGACCTCTTATGTATTGGGAACTATAGTGTACTTACTGGATTTCCTTATGTACATATTTGTTTGGAAGTACTATTATTCCCATTCTCAGATGTCTAAATTGAGGAACAGGTATGTACATGCAGTTAGAACTCAGTTCTATCACTAAAAAGTTGGAATTAAAAATTTAAATACAATACTTATAATTATAACCCCAACATATGGCACGTTAGTATTTTCATTGGCATTATTTCTCATGGTGAAATGACTACTCATTTTATCTCTAGCATTTCACAATTTTTAGCACATAGTAGTGCCTAGAAAATGTCCATCACAAATGGCTCACTATATCATCTTTTGAACCTCTTGAAATATGAACATATGATTGGTAGTTGATGACTAAGATGGCATGGTTGAATTTCAATTCTTTCTTTTCTAAGTGACATTTGTTTTAATTTTGTGCTTCTTTTGACAGAACCCTATACACTAACCTACATCCTGGTAGAAAATACCATGGTAGATATCACTGAAGTCATATATGCCCTACTTTGATTGGTATAGGATGGTAGTGAAGCCAAATGGATACTTCATGGACTCCATATTGCCTTATTTATCTCATTCCTAAATTCCATCTCAGCACCATTCTCTCCATATCTAGACACTGATTCTAAAGAACTGAATAGAGACTATTGAAAGTGCATCACTGCTTTTTATATCAGGCAATGGCTTTTAGCTATTAGATGATTTGTTGTGCAGGCAAATGACGTGTCATATTGAGAGATGGCAAATAAGGGTGTGATTAAGGGTTCATAAAAATACAAATATTCAGAGCATGGCCACATTTCTCATTAGTAAGTACATTTATTAAGAGTCTTGAAACTGCGTTTAGAGTTTCTTGCCAGTGTAATTGTGCATAATAGAAAGAATCCATATGAAAGTAGGCAGAATAAAGCCATCAAAGGGTATCATTCAGAGAGACTAAATTTGATCATTGCTCAGAAAATAGGCTTCTAAGCTTATCGCTTGTATAAATACCAATTTTAGCCAATAGGCTGCTTCATAATAGAGTATTTGTGGCTGAATAGGGGCTTAAAATGGAATGGCTGAATCCTGGAAAGAAGGAACATGAATGATGATCAGGCTTTGAAATAAATATAACCAAATCATCACATTGTACTAAAAAGTGCATGTTCCCTTCAAAGTCACCATTACCCTACTGCTTATGAGACTGATCATTTGTAGATATAAGATAAACGAAATTTCCTTCCAATATAATTTTGCTATAGTTTTGGGACAGATATTCCAATCAAATGTTCTGGAATAAATTGATCTTGTTCTCAATTGAAAAATGGTCTAAAAACCATATAATATTCCTCTACCACAAAGTATTTATTTTAAATTTGATCACATCCTTTAACATAGCTGTTTTAGCCAACTCTATAACAACTAGGAACAAAAGCTTTTCTCTAATCCCCAATATGGCCATTTTGTGAATAAATGTTGAATTTAATATGAATAAGATTAACAAATTTACTTGAATACCAGAAATCATTTTGAAAGCATGAACCATGTTAATTACCCAGTTTGCAGATGGGTTATTATAGTTTGATGGCTTTGTTTGGAAAGCATACATGGGATTTAAAAATAATATAAAATGGGCAAGCTATTTCCCATAGAAGAAAACACGTCATTTTAATTAAAGGAAAATGGGATAAAATGTGAAGTGAAATTATGCTTTTGACATATTAAAATATTTCTAATTAAGAAAAAGAGTAGATAATATATATTTATTGATATGTATTATTTACATACACTATTTCATTTGAATTTATATGTACAGCTAGAGAAAGTGTTTTATTTAGAATTTTTTTAGAATTATCATATTGTTTTCTTCTTAAAATATAAAACCACAATGAAATACTGAAAATTTGATGCAACATTAAGTTTTTACTGTAAAGAGAGAGAGAAAGAGAGAGAGAGAGAGAGAGAGAGAGAGAGAGAGGTAAAGAGGGATTGACTTTAAGAGTTTTATCGATAATAACACTGTATTAGACCAATTTAAAATCACATTTTTTAGAAGAGGATTTATTATCATATTTAGAATAGGATTTACCCATATATTTATATCATGATTATATTATACTATATTAGAATTTTTTAACTGTGGGTGATATGCTTTTGCATATTTTCATAAACAATTTAAAAAACTGACAATGTGCTCTGCAGACAGCATTCAAAGATGAATTGTTAGCATCCATGAGAGTCCCCAGACTGTGAAACTTGAGACTGAGCCATTTTTTCAACCCCTTGGTATTGTCGCATTGATGGAAACATGCAAAAGCCTCTGAAGTACAAGAAGATCTCCCCGCACCGGTTGGCCGCATGGCAGGAAGAGAAGGCAAGTCTAGGACATAACAGCAGGTGCAGATAGGTAGATGTCATGGAAACAGGAATTTCAGTCACGTGACCACTAGGAAGAGACATCTTCCACAATGAAAATGAGCTTGGGAGCACATCTTGAACTCCAGGGACTCCAGATAGAGAATAGAGGACACACTTTGAGCAGACTGAGAAGTCCTACTGCAGCAGACTGAAAAAGAGATGATCAACTAACATATTTCTGTGAAATTATGCCACTCTGCTGGCAATAACACGCTAAATAGCAATAGTGAATGAATATAAGCAGCCACGGTGAAATGCTGGCATTTGATATACTAGGAAAGAAAATAGGTTGGTTTTCTATAATTGCCTATGTTTTTAAGTAGTTTATGGTTTTTTGTTTTTTGTTTTGTTTTGTTTTGTTTTGTTTTTGTTTTGTTTTAAGGGGTGGCAGTTGTAGCCCAGAGCTGTGGTTTCTATTAACTTCATTAGCAGAGCACCCCAGGGTTCCATGGCATTTTTCAGTGAAGAGATTGTGTGTTTATGGAAACCAGTGGTAGGTTTTCCTGTCTTCCTTAAGGTGCCTCCAAGTTGCGCAGTGATCCCCCTAGGGTACATTTACATGAAAATCCCTCAAATTAAAGTTCAGGTTTTAGTTTGTTTTTCTTTTGTGGTATTTAAAGAATATAGCATATATCTTTTGTGGAGGAAATAAAAAAACTACCAAGTGTCTTTTTGTAAAAGATACAATAGAGTAATGGGTAATTCTGCTCAGATATTAACATGTGGCAAATGTGTCATTGGGGAAAGAATTGGGAAGTGGGGATGTAATGGTGGAATTCCAGAAGAGGGAGAGGGGTGCGAGGAGAAGCTTGTAATGGTAACTAGGAAGACTGACTTAGGAAGGAATAGGGCAACTGGGAAATAATTAGCCATTCAAAAATAATTTCAGAGGCCTATGAAGAACCCTGAATGGATAAACACATGGTGGCTTTAAAAGCCATAAAAGTTAATGATGTGAAAATGGTCATAAACAAATTATGGGACTAATTTCAGAAAAACAAAGCAGGCAGGTCAACAATTGACTATAATTCTTTAGTTTATCCTACATTTAATTTTAAAGTGGAGTGATATGCTTTTTCTTCTTTCTGTATGCACTATAAACTCAATTAAACTTAATGGGAGTTATGAGCAGGGCAGTATTTCTAAATCACAGCCTCTTTGAGGCTAATTATTTTGAACTAATTTGTTAAACAGCAGCTTTTCCAAGCTTTGGTAATAAGCAAGATAACACTTGTTCACATTATATTAAGAGTTCAAGAAAACATTCATGGAGACATTTCTTCAACTGGCTTAAAGTAAAAAAATATGTGAATTAACCCGTAGGCCCTAACAAATATTTTCATTAGGACAACAAGGGTGACAGTCTCTTAAAACTATGAAATGCCTGGTCTGAGATATCTTTAGTAGTTGCCTTTTTTTAAATTCAAAAGTGTGGGGAAAGAAGTGGTTTCCAACTACTTCTCAACTTCTTCTATCATTAAAGAGTCTAAGCTTCTCTCTCCCTCTCTTTCCTCTCTCTTGTGTGTGTATGTGTGAGGGGGGAGATAGAGATATAGATAGACAGATGATAGATAGGTAGGTAGGTAGCTAGATAGATAGGTAGGTAGGTAGGTAGGTAGATAGATAGATGGATGGATGGATGGATGGATGGATGGATGGATGGATTAATGTATGTGCATCCTTGTGTATTGGGGGAATAGGTTTGTGTGCAGGTATGCATGCCTGAGATTGATTTCTGGTATTTTCAATTCTTCTCTACTTTGTACTTTGAGACATGCTTTCACCCTGAACTTAGAGCTCTCTGACTCAACTAGTCTAGTTAGTTAGTCTGCTCTATCTCTGCCCGCTTCACATATGCTAGAGTTACAGGCAGGTGACTGTGCCGCTTGGCATTTGTTAGGGAGGTATGAGGATCTGAACACTGGTCCTCATGGCTGTCCAGCAAGAATATCACCCACTATGACATCTCACCAGCATTAAGATTTTGATTTTCTGATCCTATTTCTATATCATTTGGGTTCTGAGACCTCTGGAAAAGCTAGGCTAGGGCTCCAGCCAAATATACTCTAATATTGTCCATGAGAAACTATATATTCACAGGAAGTGTTAGTGTTCTTAGCATCATTCTACAGAAAATCATTCAGAAGCACATGTTGCATACATAGACAACTCTAACGGGCTTTGCACTTGGTGCCTTTTGATAATACAATGGCAAACATTTCACATAATACCATATCAATGCGTATTACAGAATCTTTTCATGTAAGAAGAGGCACACACAGACTGCATGTATGTTTTATTGCACATACAGACTAGTGATCTTTTATTACACCCAAGCATAAAGATATGAGAGCTAGGAAAGTCTTGGTAGACAAAGTCTACCAAGTTTACACTGAGTTTTAGTTTCTCTGAGACTGGATTGTAGAGCAAGCTTCTTTCAGAACATAAGTCTTAGAAATGTTTTAGAATAAGATCCAAACTGAAGATATACACCATTTTAATTTGTTCAAGGGCAGAGAGAACTCTGTCTTAATTAATTTACCATCATCCAACAGAGGATACAATTGTTAGGCATGTTTCAACATAAGAAACTTTGTAAGGGTTTGAGCTCTTTATGACTTTTGCTCAAGTGCATAGGTGTGTATTTTTGAGTGCTTATGTATTGAGTGTGCATATGCATGTGTGTGTGTGGATGGGGTAGGTATACTGTGTTGACACATGCAGGCAAGTGTGGAGGCCAAAGTCTGATGGCAGCATGTCTTCTTATATTGCTTCCTCACCTTAGATTTTTTTAGACAAAGTCTCTCACAGAACCCAGGACTCACTGCTTTGACTATACTCAACGGGCAAGCTCACTGCAGGGATCCACCTGTCTCTGATTGTCCTTAATCAGTTAACAAATGTGTTATAATACACTTGGCTCTTTAACGTGGGTATTGATAATCAAAGCTTACGTACGCATGCTATTGCAGTGTTTTGTTTGATCTCTCTGGCTCTGTCTCCAAATACCTTTAAAGTATCACCTAAAGCATCAAGCCACAGAAAACTGGCATCCAGTCCTTACACAACCCATCTAACCTGTGCTGAACCCGGAACTTACTCTTGATGCTCTAATGAGAAAATCCTCACTCCAAGCACTGAGTGGCCCAGCTAGAGGAGCTGGGTAGCAGAGCTTCAAGTGGATGGTAGTGTTCAGTGTTCTCTGTGTTCTGCAAAGCACACAGTATGAGTAGGCCTGCAAGTGACAGATAATTTTAATTTATTACCAGCTGGGTCAATGATTTTTACAAAAAGGAGGAAAAACTTAGGAGAGAAAAAAAAGGAAAATACTTCCCCCAAGATAAGATGGTTAAATGAGATTTTTGAATCTCTCTTTATCATCTCTCTCTCTCTCTCTCTCTCTCTCTCTCTCACACACACACACACACACACACACACATCATCATCATCATCATCATCATCGTCCACATTCTCCTTATCATTGTCGTCGTCATAGTCATCATCAACCATATATGTGTATAAACTTTAGTTTTTATGTTTTTGTTTTTAACAGTAGAGTGAACATCTGAAGTGGAAATTTCTGGTTGTGTTTTGTGATGAAGACTCCTGTGGTGTTTTGCTGAGGCAAGATCTGTGAGAGGACATGCTATGTTCAGGGAGTGTATAAGTAGGACCCAATGGACAGTGTGGGGTTGGGGGTTTTGCATAGCTAGCTGCTTGCCTTTGCTGATCTTCAATGGCAGAGAACTACTAGCACTCTGGCTGATCCTGGTCATTCCGGCTGACTAGTGATGATTTACCAGAGGCCTGGCAATGTCTTCTGGATCGCGCTGTCACTGTTGATTCTTGTTTGGTGATTCTTTTGAACTGGACTGTTGGTATCCTGACAATGGAGGTTGGATTCACCCTAAAGAACTATTTCTAAACAGGTCCACACCCCTTTGTCCTATTTACCATCTTTTGTCCCTTACCTTCACATGATGGGCTAGATGGGGGTCAAAGCAATTGAGAATGAACCCTGATTAAAGTAGGTTTTGAAAAATTGAAGCCTACCAGTGTCCAAGCAAAAGATGCTTTTAGAAAACATTTTTAAATGAAGCCAAACATTCTGTGGGCACCCTATATTTGATTCTGTGATTACTGGGTTCTCTAAGTTATTTAATTCAGATTAAATGTAGTTCAAAGACTCAAAGTGGGTCATAACTAGGCAGCACAGATACTGTGCCACACTTTTCTTTGGGCGCTTGGCTTTTCCTTGGGATACAGAGGCAAGGGTTTTATACCCTATCCTGCAGGTCAGATCATTAGTCACAGACCGTTGATGGCTTAGTGGAATGTGATCTTATGATTTTGTTCAAGATATTACTACAAAATTCTGGTAAGAAAGTTGAAAAAGTGTTTATAGGCAACATTGGTAAATTCACCTCCTACAGTTTATTCATCTGTCTAGCAATGTGCCAATCTAATCAATGTTGTTTTTTATACATTTGGTAAATGATAGATATCAATATATTTTCTTTCCTTTACCTCTGTGGATGTACCATAGAGCATAGCCAATAATTGATTATAGCCTTTCGTTGTTGTTTTGATACAAAGTTTAGGTGCAATGAGATGTTAAAGATGCGTTGGCTGAGTTGACAAATGCGTTTATCTCTGTATCTTATTCTGCATCATTATTCCAGAGAGCTCCTGATGCTTCATTTCTGTCAATCTCCACACCCGTGCTCCCCTCCACAACAGCCACTGTTCTGACACATTTTCACTTCAGTCCAGTTCTACACTACCACGTGCATGGTATCATACTGCAGTGAGTGCTTTGTGTTAAGCTCCTTTCACTTGACATAATGTTTGCAAATTTCATCTTTTTTATTGAACACGTCAGTCTTCTCCTCTCTCTTTTTTTTTTTTTGACTGTCAAAAGCTTTTATTTACCCTGTAAAGCAGAACCTCTCATCCAGAGAGGCCCTGGCCCTGGGCTGAGCTCAGGGAGGTCCTACGGCCTCACACCTGGCACCCCTGGCTGCTGTACTCCTGCAGGAAGTCGTTGAGCTGGGCGCAGGCTGCCCGCTGGCGGGTTCTCTTGCACAAGTGTTCAGAAGGTATCTCCTCGATCCAGCTATTTGAGTCCAGCAAGTACTGGGGATCTCCCTTGAGGTCGCTGGTGACCCCGTCCAGCCCCATGATCAAGTACTCTTTGTTAGGCTCCAAACGAAGGCGGCAAGAGGCCCGGACCAAAGTTGCGGGTCTGACCTATGAAGGCCTTGGCATCCTTTGTGAAATGCAGGACTTGGGTGATCTTGGTCTCAAAGAGGCAGAAGGCAGCTCTGCCATCTTCTCGGAGAACCTTTACCTAGAAGCCATACTCCACTCGGGGATAATAGCAGGCAAACTTCATCCGGTAGCCATCCCTGTCCTCCACCCCTCGCTCCAGTGGCCGGCGCTGCAGAGGACACTTCCCCTCAGCGCACTGGCAGACATCTGCAGAGCACAGGGTTGACAGGAGCTTGCTCTTGGTGGATGCAGCATAAAACACAGAACACTTGTGATTGGGGCTGTAGTAGTCATACAAGACAGCGCTGACTGGCTGCACCAGCCCCACGGCCACTTCCTGCAAGGTTCCGAAGCCTTCTCCAGGTCGGCTCTCAGGGCGTGGAATCCACTCAAGAGGATGATGTCTGCGATGGCCATGCCAGACAGCTCCAGTACACCACTGCACAATGAGCACTCTTTTATTGATAATTCCTATGCTGTTTTCAGTTTAAGGAATGGTCGGTTCACACTAACCCTACCAGGTCCTAGAAATGACAGATGAGAACCCTAGTTAATTGGTTCTTCTCACTAGCATTTGGTGAACTTAGTATTTTAAAAATAATTAGGCATTTAGATCTTATATTTTGTTATTTCATGAGTTTTATGTTTTCATGACTAATAATGCTGAATACCATTGTGTGTGTGTTTCTAATTTATACATCATTGGTAATGTGCCTTTTAAAACATTTTGTTTGGAGCTTGTGAGATGGCTCAGCGGGTCAGAGCACTGACTGCTCTTCCGAAGGTCCTGAGTTCGGATCCTAGCAACCACTTGGTGGCTCACAACTACCTGTAATGAGATCGGATGCCCTTTTCTGGTGCATCTGAAGACAGCTATAGTGTATTACCCTGGAGTGAGTGGAGCAAGTGGGGCTGGAACTAGCAGGGTCAGAGCGAGTGAGGCCGTCCTGAGTTCAATTTCCAGCAGCCACATGATGACTCATAGCCATCTGTACAGCTACAGTGTACTCATACACATAAAAAATAAATAAATCTTTTTTTTTAAAAAAATTTTTTGTTCATTTTTAAAGTTAATATCCTCCCCATTACTGGACTGTAGGATTTACCTCTCAATTAAAATTTATTTTGTTGACTGTCATTGTGTATAGTGATGAGTTTAATAAAGACACTTTGATACTAGCATATCATCTACTTTGACCATATTCAGCCATGACTGTCTCTTTTTTCCTTGATTCTATTATTTCCATAAGTCACTCAACTATGTTCTTTTATTTTCATATCCTATATGCATATATAATTATGTATTTACATAAAAGTTGGAACCCACAGGTTACAGAAAAAATATATTATTTGTCTTTTTGAGTCTGAATTAATTTGTAAAAAGTATTATGAGCCCCAGTTTTATCCATTTTTCTGCAAATGGCATAATTTCACTTTATTCTATAACTTAATTCAAACTCCATTGTGTGTATGTATATATATAATTTTCTTCATCATATATCCATTGATAGACTCTTACACTGATTCTATAATGTGACTGCTGTGAACAGGCAAATTAAATATAGATATGTGAAATATCTTTGCTATACTGTGTGCCAGTGTGCTGCAAGTATAAACTCAGGATACTATCACTGGGTCATGCGGTCATCCCACACATAGATTTTGAGGACCCTTCGTTGTTGGTGTTCTGCACTAGTAAATCAATCAAAGAAAGAGAGACACTGCAGGATGCAATCAAGCTTCTCAGCAGGGGGGGACAGTCTCTCAGAAACTTAACCTTCAACAGCCACCCGAGGCCTGTTTAGTGATTGTTACACAAGAGTTGTTTTTTGGGTAAAACAAGTTTCTCATACCAAAGCCTTGATCTAATCTCTATGGAGGAAAACATCCTACTCCTGTAACGTTAGTCCTTATTGTACTGTCTTGGCAGTACCCAATAATGAGAAACATTCCAGCTATGCCATGATACTCTTACAACAAAAGCCACATAAAGGTTGTAAAGTTCTTTCAGAAAAACAACTCTATAGATCACAGAAAACTGTTTTCTACAGTGATTTCTTCAAGGTTTAAGAACCTCTGATAGGGTTCTATTCTGTTTACTTGAAATACAGTGAAAACCAACGATTTCATTCTCAGGGTTACTTGAGTAGAATGACTATCAGATTTCTACTACAATCTGTTCTGACTTCTAGAGTCTTGAACTAATTTACATTCCAACAGTAGTGCAGATTGCACTTCTTTTCCGCCTTACCTAGCATTCACTGGTTTTTTGTTTTTGATTTTTGTTTTTTAATGATGACCATTCTGTTTGGGGTGGTTAAAAACCTGTGTGGTTTTAATTTGCACCTCCTGATGGCTAAAGATATTGAGCATTTTTCATGTTTATTAGCTGTTTGTAATTATTTTAAGAACTATGTGTTCATTTCATTAGCCTATTTGTTCTCTGGTTTGTTTGATATTTTGTTATTTAATCTTTATCTTGAAAGCTGGTCCCTTGTCAGGAATGTGTGATTGAAGCTAATTGTTTTAGGGGGTCATGGCATACTTTAAGTCTAGCCATTTGTAAGTTGGGGTGCTTTTGCCAGGCAAACAAAGCAAAACAAAAGCCATGTCATTAACCTATTCTCTCACTTTTTTTTTT
>JADRCC010188546.1:662-24011 GCA_019843855.1 Hylomyscus alleni
CTTCCTTCCTTCCTTCCTTCCTTCCTTCCTTCCTTCCTTCCTTCCTTTTCTTTCTGAGACAAGGTCTCATTATATAGATTTGTTTGACATGGAACTGTGTAGACCAGGCTGGCCTCAAAGTCAGAGAGATCCACCTGCTCTGGCTTCATAGTGCTGGGATTAAAGACCTGTGCTGCCATGTCTGGCTATTATCATTTGTTCTAAGAGCAGTTCACATAAAGTGTATACTTCAATATTTGGGATTCTTAATATGAGCAACTGAATTCAAACACTAACAGGTACAGGAAAGAAGACCTCATGCCCAATTCTCTTTCAATGGCCATTGATATACCCCCATCCTTGATTAAGACAGAAAGGGACACAAACACAGTCTTAATCTTAACACAATTTTTATCAAGGAATTAAAAAGAAGTGGCTAGTAATAAAATGAACTTGTTCTTGGAAAGAAGCATGGAGAATTCTGGGCACTGATACATGATCTTAATCTCTCTGCATTCTCAGTTGCTGTGTTGTGATGTGGGCATGTGTTTACTTGCAGTAATTCGAGATAGGTCAGATTCCTCTCAGGCTCTTGTCAAATGCCTTATTTTCAGAAATGTCTGCTTTTAAGGAAAGAAAAGTAAGTTTCTTTGTACACTTCAAAGATAGCACAGGCACAGCAGTAACACAAGAACTACTGGCTCACTTCTATCTTTACCTTTGACTTTCAAAGAACCCACAGGAAAGAATGGTTGGTTCTAAAACATAATACGAACATGCACCTGAACACACCTACACATCCACAAAAAGAGAAGAAAAAAACCCTCTGATGGTCCTAAAAAGCACTGACTTCTAATTCAGACCTCCAGGGACCTAAAAGCACAGTGTAAGCCTGGTGTCTCTGACTTTATTTTGCATCTATCTCTTTTAATCTGGCTTACTAGCTATGTCTACTTATGTCAATATGAATCATTCAAGGAATGTCTATCAAATTATCACTTATTCTATTGTTCTTTGAGGCCAAGGACACAGAGACAGGACTAAAGGGGGCATCTTAGTATCAGCTTTTTACAATGTCCTGTTCCAGATGCCTAAAGATGTCCAGTTATTATCCCAAACCAGGACTCCCTCGGATTCCATCACCTAGATGAGGGCATTTATCCACAGTGAGGACTACAGCATGAGCAATCATCTCCTGGGGACCACCCTGTTCCTCGAACAATAAGAACATCTACAGACCATCTTTGTTGAACCAGAACTGAGACAATGATCTTTGAGTCATACAAACTACTGGCTACACCTTGACTAAAGCTGTTTAACTATGCACAGCTCTTGTCTCCTTGCCTCAATTGTCCTCTATTTAAAACCTACAGCTGATATCAGTAGCCTGCAGAGGAATTTGGGGTCACTAGACACTGTTCCTCTTTTTGATGTGTACATGATTACCTCTCCTTTCTCTGCTTTTCACAATTTGTCATTTGCTTCTTGAATTGGCATATTAGGATGGGTGCCCAAGGCCAGTCTGTTAGGGTTGCTGGAGAAAGGGCTTTCATCCCAAAACTCTAGTTACACTGGGGTCTCCCACGACTACAGATTCTTGTAGTAGGATGTGAGGACCTGAGAGCAGTAGCACTGGAAACAAGGCTGTGGCCAAATACCACATCCTAAAGAGAACAGAACGTTCACTGAACTTGAACAAACCACAGCTTTGAGTAACAGGACTGCACTGCACATCTAAAACTAACTGGCTTGGGTAAGCATTGAACTGAAGAAGGCTTACCATGGCTCCCTTTGAGGGAAATCAAGAATGATGTTCTAATGTGCACATATTTAGACATATGTTCTTGTCTTGCACAACAGCTTCCCTCTCGATGCCCTGAGCTTCTGATTAGTCAGATGGACAATTTTTAAATTGTCAAGTTGTAGCCAGTTTATATATTAACTTGGAGAGCCAAAAATAAGTTCCCATTTGAAACACACAAGTTCAGGTATGTCTAAGGTATCTCATGTCCTCCTGTTTTTGGTTTGGAGGGAAACTGGTAAGTGACCTTCAAACCCACTCCTCAAAGTTAATAGAGGCAGTAACAACAGCTCACTATGGGCGCAAAACTGAATAAGCACATGCCTGCATTTTGGATCACTCTTCCTAAAGTACTCCAAAGGAATTCCAGGGGCCAGATTTAAAAATATCACCTGAGGCAGATTAGAAGGATCAGAAGAGTATGTAGGGGAGGAGTGCTTGGGCAGATGATATGAGAAAGACATTTAAATGTGGTCAAAGAAGCAGCACTCTGAAGAGAGAATGATGAGAACACAAAGAGCCAGAGAAAACCTGTGACATAGAAGTCCAAAGGGGCACACTATTTCCCAGAGAACTTGCAACTTGGTTTGATATTCTTGAAATAGCTCCACGACAAGTAATATTTTTGTTAGCTTACTATTTCCTGCCATTACTTTTTTCTACTATCAGAGTATTTTTTACTGTCTTAGAAAACCTTTTATAGTGTTTACCTAGTTGTCTCACTTGAGCCATTTCTTCCCTGAGCCTCGTTTTCCACCATCATTCATCACAGTTCTCTGTTCTTCCCTTTCAGTTCTTTTAATGAACCACTATGATTTACCAATTTACTAAGTTTCTAATTCTCAGAGCAGCTCAAGTCTGTATAACACATCACATCTTCCTTGGATTTTAAGACACTCTAGTTTGTGGTTAGCATTCTACTTCTGGGACCTCCATGTGCTGCTAGAAATGTGGTAGAAACTCCAATAAATAGCTGAGTAAACTGTACTGTTTAAGGAAAACGTACAACAGTGAAATCCAAAACGATCTGAGAAGGGAACAATGGCTACCTTATTTAAGGAATTGTCCACCTTGGGATATGCAAACATCCTCGAGTTGGGTCACGGTGAACATGTAGTGAGATAGTGGGGAGAAATTATGTGCCCTTCCTTCCCTTTCTTCTCCAGCAGTTACCTTTGCCTGTTTTGCTTGTGTTACTTTAAATGCTAAAGAAAAGCTCACCTAAATGACAAAAATGTTAATTGCCAAACAATTTTTAGATTTATTGGCACCCCCACCTCCAACTCCTGGTGACTTTCTGATAATGTTAGAATGTGCAGCTCTCCTTGTTCTATTAATTCCCTTCATCAGTTAACACAAAGCATACAAACTGCTGTGAAGGTTAACTTGTAGATAACTAATGTGTTTGTAACTATCTTCAGGAGGTCAAGGTTGATTACAGTTCTAGCCAGAGGCGGGCAGGGGAATGGGCCTGGAGCTTCCTGCACACTGTCCCACTGTATAACCCAGGCTTTCCTACCCTTCTTGTAACCCAATTCTCCAAGACAGAGCTTTGCCAATGGCAGACCTCTCCAGCTTCTCAGGATCAATCTTTGAGTAAACCCAACTTCTCATGGTCTACGTACTAGATGAGTGGTAAGCAGATGAGGTGGACTTGGGTTTAGAAACTAGAATTGGCAGAACTGGGCTGGGGATGAAGGTTCTAAGTGGTCAGTGCTAAATGCACATTTAGCCTTCACTTATGGTCAGTTCGGACTACATGCTATAACTATTAACTTGTTTTGAAACATATTTGCTACCTCCAAAATCCATCATAAAATGTTCTAATTCATGTACTCACTACTTCAACTAAATGGAGGTAGAACATGCCAAATAGAGAAAAGTTGTTTATTAGTAACCAAACTGGGATCTAGTCTCTATGGTCTGAACACACAGAGAGCATCTCTGGGCATCAGCTTTTTCAATCTTAAAACAGCAGAGACCACTAATGATCATGAATTTTAATCCAGCCTAGTGCTATTTGATTTGAGCAAGCTGGTATAAATAAGTAAACTTGAAGTTTTGTTTTCATCTACTCTTAGAAAAGATGGGTTGCAAAGAAGCTGTCTACAAAATGATTTTGTAGTTAAGTTTAGAGACAAATTTATATTGGTATTTTATTGAGTTACTGGAAAGTAGTTCCTTCTATTATGCTCACAGAAAAATAATTAGCTATGTGGGATTAAATCTTTGAAATGTAACTTCAGCCAATCATAATAATAAAGCTAACTACTTCATGAAATAATCATAAGTATACTACATATATTTATTTATAATATATATATTACCTACTAACTTCCTCCCAGTAAAGAAACAGAGAAATGAGGGTTGTTTTGGTTTTTTTTTTGAGGAGGTACTTGCTATATTAACAGTAACTACTGAATTTCTTCAACAGTCTAATTTCCTTTTCTCCCCACTGTACTTGGTGTCATGCAAGACTCTACTCACACTGATTAAGGATACTGGAAGAGTGATGATCAGAGAATTGTGAGTGTGAAACCTTAATGAGCATAAGCTACTCATACAGGTAAGTGCAATTCTTTGCTCAGTTTTAGCTTAAAGGTTAACTTTATAAATGTCTAAAAGGACTAAAGTGTTTGAATTGTGAAATCTGATCATTAAGCAACGTAGTCAGCACAAGAAGTGTTTAAATAGCCATGAGTAACTGCTGGAGTTGTAGAAGTTTTCTTATTTGTTAAATTAGCACAGTGTGTACACAGATATTCTGCTGAGGAGAATGCACACTTGGAGACATTCTCTTGGAAGCAATTCTGTAAGAGCTCACTTTTATTTGACTTCTCATGTTTAATTGCATTTTACAATTTTTTGAATCTAATTTTGTAGTAGCTTTAGACTCAAAGGCTATTACTGAAGGGGGCATGAATTTGGGAAGCTGAAGACAGGGAGCTAGTTGTCATTTGTTTTTGTAGAAACTCAACATCATCTAGCTTCTCAGTAATAGTCTTTTGCTCTTCTTTCATTACGGAGTATTTGTTACTGATACTCATAGAGGTACCTCTGCTGCTTTCAGCATGTAATGCATTATCTCTATGAGTCAGAGGCTACTGAAAGCTTTGCATAAAAGCAGCTTCATCCCTTAAAAAAAGCTTTGGCCCTTCGGTAAAACCAAAATTTCTTTTGAACAGAAGGGGATTTTTCTTAATAAATGAACTGGTTCACTTCAATCACTATTTGTCTAATTTTGAAATTAGCAAGGTTACAGATTAAGGTTGCATATTTAAGAGTATCTATAGCTGCAATCTAGAAAGGCACTCTGAAACATACGGTGCAATTTCTGAATAAAAATTGTAAAGAAATAAAGTGAAGACAGTGGTAGACCTTGATTAAGGTCTACTTGAACGCAGACAATCTGCATAGTCTTTTAAGTGTTTAGGGAAGAGATTGGCTTAAAAGTTGTTTCGAAATGATAATGTATTATGAAGTGATCCTTATTTTTATAAAATCTGATGTAATTTTAAAGCAATTCAAGATGCTGAAAATAATAAGACCAAGATTCTGAAGTAGGGTAGAGAACACAATCCTGAGAGGGCAGAGATCCGGAGGTGCTCTGTGGGAAAGCCTTTCTATGTTCATCATTAAAAGAGAGAAGATGATTAACAAAAGACCAAGAAATTCTGCTATAAATCATAAAAGTGTGTAACATATGGTGCCCCAAAATCAACAGTGAAAACAGAGAAATCACGTGCCTTTAAAAATCAATAAATATAATTTATTAAGTTGCTCATGGTAACTGCAACTTTGGAAGATAGAAATCAGCATTGTTGTTTGACCAGGACCTAGTAACTTTGCTACGCTAATTCTCACCCGAAAAAAAGTAAGGCAAACAAGGGAGCTTGACTGGGATTTCTCACCTCTTCACATATCCCTCTGTAGCAGGAGAGACTTAAAAGGAAGACATATAAAAAAGGAGTTAAGAGCCCTGGTTGGTCTTCCAGAGAACCCAAGGTTGAATGAGTCTCAGCAGCCATTCAGTAACTCACAACTGTCTGTAACTCTAGTCCCAAGGGAGCTGATACTCTCTTCTGGTGTCTGTAGGCATTGCATGCACACGATGCATGGGCATATATGCAAACAAAACACCCATGCACATATAATAAAAATAAATAAAAAAAGTAAAATCCACGTCTGCATTTATGCTGGGTTGAAAACCTATATCCTCTAAATAAACAAACAAATCCCGAAAAACCACAGAGACTAGATTACAGAAGAGGACACATTAGGGTACTCTAGCCATCAAGCACACCAAGTATAATTTTGACACATAATGTAATTTACTGAAGTATGAGAGTTTAGCAGTATTTAGAATGAGAGATTACTGATGACCTTGTAATGATGTAATGACTATGGGTTCTGGAGTTTATCCTTATTCAGGATCTTGTCTGAGTATTTTGTTCATCTGGATTACTGGATATAATCAATGTTGGAATTAAAAACTAGCTTTTACTTATTAGTTTTAAAAATAAAAGCTTAAATATAAAAACTGTCTAATAAAAACTATTAACTCTTAAGTTATCTTATAAAGTGATGTGTTTGACTGGTCTGTCAATGTGCCCACATCTGTACCACTTACTCTTACTATGCTTTTAGATTTTTAGGCAAAATCTATCACCATTTACATATTGTTTTATAATCTAAAAAGTATGAATTTCTCAAACCAATGAATGATAAATCTCAGGCACTTAATTAACTATTTGTACCAAATTTTGTTTTTTAGACAAAAGAATTACCCATCGCTTTAAGTACTGTTGCTTTTATTTTAACCAGACCACTGTGACAACTAGAAAAGGTAGGAAACTACCTGAATTTTCTTGCTCCATCAAAAAAAATGCCTTTTGTTGTTAGTTTTAATATTAAGAATATATAATTCCATTCTAGCTCCTGTGACAAAAATCAAGAAAATCTAATATAAATGAACAATAACTCGACATGCATTCAACCATCCGTGATTTCTACCACAGCTTTACCGATCACTTACATCTTTTTGTGTACTGTTGGTCTCTTTGGAAACTCACTTGCTCAGTGGGTATTTTTAACAAAAATAGGTAAGAAAACATCAACACATATCTACTTGGCAAATCTTGTGACTGCAAACTTACTTGTATGCACTGCTATGCCTTTCATGGGCATATATTTCTTGAAAGGTTTTTATTGGAAATATCAATCTGTACAATGCAGACTGGTCAATTTTTTGGGAACTCTATCCATGCATGTAAGCATGTTTGTCAGCCTCTTAATTTTAAGCTGGATTGCCATAAGCCGCTATGCTACCTTAATGAAAAAGGAGTCCATGCAAAAGGCCACCTCATGCTACGAGAGAATGTTTTATGGCCATTTACTGAAAAGATTTCGCCAGCCCAACTTTGCCAGAACAATGTGTATTTATATATGGGTAGTTGTGCTTGTCGTAATTATTCCAGTTACCCTATACTACTCAGTGGTCGAGGCTACAGAAGAAGGAGAGAGCCAGTGCTACAATCGGCAGATGGAACTGGGAGCCAGCCCTTCTCAGATTGCGGGTCTCATTGGAACCACATTTATTGGATTCTCCTTTTTAGTAGTAGTAACATCATACTATTCTCTTGTCAGCCATCTGAGAAGAGTAAGGACCTGTACCTCCATTACTGAGAAAGATTTGACCTACAGATCTGTGAAAAGACACCTTTTGATCATCCAGGTCCTCCTAGTGGTTTGCTTTCTTCCATATAGTATTTTTAAACCCATTTTTTATGTTCTGCACCAGAGAGAAAGAGACTGTCAGCAGCTGAATTATTTAATAGAAGCAAAAAATATCCTCACTTGTCTTGCATCAGCCAGAAGTAGTACAGACCCCATTATATTTCTTTTATTAGATAAAACATTCAAGAAGACACTATATGGTCTCCTTACAAAATCTTAATTCACTGTACATACTATCATATGGTTGGCTTTTGGATAGAAAACACCACAAATAGAAAAAAATGCATCTGACTCTATTAGTGACATTAACGGGCACCAAGAAAACCTCTGTGGATTTTTAAAAAAGACATATGCATAAAGTTGGACTTATAGTTCTACTTATATTGAAAGACTAGATGTCAGAGACTTTTAGAAACAAGTCAAGTATACCAAAAGGATTCTACTGTGTATGCGTCAGAATTTTTTTTTTCAGTCAGTTGTGAATCTTCTGTTCAAAACACAATATTTTATGATGAAGAAGCAAAAAGGCTTATGGGTTTGCCTGCTTTCTAACCTAATGCAAGTACCTATCTATGGTCAGATTTGATTTTGTTGTTAACTTGAAAAACTAATTAGAAAAATGTAAGTATTGGAAAAATCAACCAGTAAGAAATGTCTTTATTTAAGTCCCATCTAACTGCATGAATAATGCAGTGTAAAGTCAATTTGGTATTATTTGGCTCATTTTACTGGGAAGGGCAATATTCAATGATTCTAATATTTAATACATAGACCTCACTTACAAACATTTGGATTACACTTGTCAAAATAAAAATATATATATAATTATATGCCCATCTATATGCTATTTTTATATATTTCCAATATAAATAATGGTGCTATCAATAATGACAGTACCTGCCATGTTTAATTAATTCTTGTAAACTAAAGAAATTTAGTATAAAAAAGTGTAATCATGTTGGATAAAAGGCTGGCCTCTGGATTCAAACTCTCTGGGTTCAATACTGGCTCCATCTCTTATTTAGCTGGAGAATCTTGGGCAAATTACTTACCTTCTTTACATATTGGTTTCTTTAATTGTGGAACAGAAAATATGACCTGATTCATATCTCTATTATTAAATCAGATGCTGTTTGTATTGTGAGCTACCAGCTAGTCAGTACTTGCTATGTTTTAACTACCCTCTGTGTATATGTTTCAGGATTATAATTTTAATCATCACAACCACAAAGCATGTTAATGTACACACTGATGAAAAACCCAGATATAAGTTAAGTGGTTATCCCAATTAATTCCTCCAGTGTTTAAGAAGCAATCATTTCTTTGTGATAATTTCTTTCATGTAATCTTGCCAGTAAGAAAAAGTGATTAAATTCTGTATTGTATACATTATGATTAAAAATAAAAAAGTGTTCTCCAAATTATCATAAGCCCCATCTTCCTTTTCTACTTCCATGGTACTTGCATTCTCCTCGTGAATGGAAACAAATGAAACAGCTGAGTAAAATCAGCCATTGAGCACAATTTGGCATGTTGTTAGGAGCTGCTCAAAGGCTCATTTTCCTCTTCCACATGGTGATCACTTAGGTATTCAAAGAGAAGTTTACATTAAGTTCATGTGAGTCTACAGATCTTTAATTTCATAGCAGGTTTTGTTCCTGAACAAGAACTGTAGAATTCATGGAACATATTCTCTAAGAGCCATGTGCTCAAAATTAGTAGACATTTTATGTAGTTCTCATCAAAATCCAATACTGAAATATAACTAGTAAAACTTTGTTCTTTTTAACTCATTCCTTAGCTGAGAGATGAAAATATCCAAAGTTGGAACACATTCTAGCTTCAGGTACTTACAGTATATATCTATTCTTCTGTGTATATGTTTGCATATGTACATGTGTACGTGTGTGGGTGCATGTATTGGAACATGTGCTTGGGTATAGAGACTAGAAGTTAACTTTAGTTCTTATCTTCAGGAGTCATCCATGTTGATTTTGAGAGAGAGAGAGACAGAGACAGAGAGAGAGACAGAGAGAGAGAGAGACAGAGACAGAGACACACAGAGAGACACAGAGAGAGAGAGAGACAGAGACAGAGACAGAGAAAGACAGACTCTCACTAGGACCTAGGGCTTGCAGATTATACAAGGCTGGCTGGCCAGTAAGTGTCAAGGATGTGCCTATCTCCCCAGCATTGCGATTACAAGTATGTATCACCAAGCCTACCTTTTTACTTGGGTGCTGGGGATCGAACTCAATCCCCAGCTTGTGTGTCAAGTACTTCTCCCCAGTCTGTACCTATCTCCCCAGTCTGAGTACCCATTCTTTCATAGGACCAATTAAGTTTTTGGCTCAGTAACATGTAGAGACAAAGGATAACTCGAAATTCCCAGTGACTTGTACAGGCTAAAAACTGAGATGTCTAATGCAGTGACTTTGCAAACCTAGAAAGCACAGAATAACCCCATATAACTCCATCAGGAGACTGTCTGAAATGCCCAGAGTTCTCCAAAGTTAAAACAAATTATCCTTATATGAGTTTTAAAGTCCGGGGCTGGAGAGATGGCTCTGCAGTTAAGAGCACTGACTGCTCTTCCAGAGGTTCTGAGTTCAAATCCCAGCAACCACATGGTGGCTCAAAACCATCTGTAATGGTATCTGATGCCCTCTTCTGGTGCATCTGAAGACAGCTACAGTGTACTTATATATAATAAATAAATACATCTTTAAAAAATTTTTAAACCCCAAACTGATTAGACTAAGAGGAACTGAAATGATCAAAATTTTTATGGAAAAAATTTTAACTCACTACACTGAGTTTAAAATATATATAAACTTTTAAAAAATTGTTATTTTAAAAATCACTTTACAGGGCTGGAGAAATGGCTCATCTGTTAAGAGTACTGCTGCTCTTCAGAGGACCTAGGTTTGATTCTCAACACTCATACTGTGGTTTACAACTGTCTGTAACTTTAGTTCCAGAGAATCTAATGCCGTCCAAGAACACAGACATATGTGCAAGAAAAATACCCATACACATAAAATAATAAAATAATTTAAAAACATTCCCTTTACAGGCCAGGCAGTGGTGGCACATGCCTTTAATCCCAGCACTAGGGAAGCAGAGGCAGGC
The DNA here is from genome assembly GCA_019843855.1 of Hylomyscus alleni. NCBI lineage: Eukaryota > Metazoa > Chordata > Mammalia > Rodentia > Muridae > Hylomyscus > Hylomyscus alleni. Next base: position 11,311 of record JADRCC010188546.1, read on the forward strand.
AGATCTTCCAGTTTTAGGCCAGCTAGGGCTATATAATGAGATTTTATCTTTCTGTTGTTGCTGTTGGTTTTCTGTTTTTTTTTTAAATTGCTTTATAGTTCTATTTACTATGTTAAAGATAAATGATATTGCCAAACTAGAATCACTAACATTTAAAAGGTGATATGCAAAGGAGTATGCAGTTTCTCTTCAGATTGCTCATTCTGACAGGAAATGGAAGCTATATTAAATTATACATCGAGTTTATTTAATATATTTGTCTTTCTATAAATCATTTCTATAAATCATGTTAAATTTTTCATAGTATTGAGGTGTTGGTTATTTGATATTATAGAAAAATATTTTATATAAAGTATCACTTTCTAAATCTACTCTAATTTTCAAGTTTTTATTTTAGAAATCTCAAATAATATTTTAACTATAGAAAACAGGCATGATTCCCTTTTGTTCCTTCCTCATGCACACTTTCCTTAAGGCAACTGTGAAATTATAAACCAGGAATTCAAACCATTAAGATTGGCCAAACAAAATTTAAGATGCATTATTAATCTGAAGTAAGTCTGCCTTCCCTGGGTAGGAGAGGAAGATGACCCCTTGGTTCTGCTTTGGTGAGGATTTCCCGGTCTTACAGCCTGTCAGGGTGGGAGCTATGATGAGTAAGTAGGTAAAAAGAAAGCCTGCAGGCAAATCAGAAAGGGGAAATTGCTGAGCATGTCAGTAGTGTAGCCTAAAGCTGGGGCTTGCCATCTGGTACCCTCTATCCCCTTTGAAACCGTTTCAAAAGTTACTAGAGACAGAAACATTTTGTAACTGATGGAAAATCTGTCTGGTTATATGACATATGCTTCCCTGGGCTCAGGTAAGGAGTATTGGAAAGAGTTATTTCCAATAAGCAAAAGAAATAATCATCCTTTAAAAATTTGTAAGAATTTTTTAGAATCCAATGATTAAGAGCCAATAATCAAACAAAATGTGCATAAGATGCACAAGGACCTTAAAAGCAATGCTCAAGTACTAATTATCAGTGTGCTGTTTATAATAAAGACAGAGAGGAGTGGGTCTGGATGGGGGGGGTGGGGAAGACTGGGAGTATGGGAAGGAAAAATCATAATCAGAGTATATTGTGATGCAAAATATTTTCAATTAAAAAAGAATTAAATGTGAGTTGATTTTGATGAGAAGTAATTCTTTAAAACTATAACACAGGAACTTTTGGAAGTGTGGTAGCTGGTATAAAAGAAATGCCAGTGAGGGAGCCTAAGAGGAAGGAATATTACATGAAATCCCCACTGCTGCGGCCACCACTGTTTACTGTAACTGCGGAGAATGCACATTTATAAGAAAGTCAGGCACTTAGCAGGTGAAAGGAGAACTGAGACCAGAAGGGGTCCAAAGAGTAGTCAGGAGTGCTGACAAAGGCTGCAAAGGAAACCATTGAGGAAGCACACTCAGAAACATTGAGGTAGGAGGCCTTAGACGGAGTGTATGCACACCTGAGGCTAGTAGTTTTGAGAACTAAAAACCGAGCTCTTAAACCTCTTGGGCCAGGCCCCACTCAGAATGGAGAGTAATTGTGTTTGGCCAGCAAGTTTGTATGCTGAACTGTTTTACTTTGTCTTCAATTACTTAAAGTGTACCAGAGTGAGAGAGAAACAGAGGGCCAAAGCGTGTTGTGTGCAAACCCAGGCGATGCTTTGGGGTTCAGAGGAGCTGAGAGAATCTAATCTGGTCAAGAGTTAGCCAAGGAGCCAGGAGCTGCACTAACCTTGACAATGGTCTGATTTCCATCCAAAGTACTCCAAATTCAGGGGTGAGAGGACAAATGGGGGCAATCACTTTATCATAATGGAAGTTTTCCCAAATTTTCACAAGATAAAGAAAGGGAAGAAGATGGATAAAAAGAGAGTATGCAAACCTCAATTAATGTCTACAAGGAGGTAAAACGTAATATAGTATTACAACAGTGGGCATTACCTAAGGGCAATTTTTGCCTCAGGAGACATTTTTGGTTGCCACAACTTTAAATCAATAGTCATGTGAAATATATTGGTATCGTATGTGAGGGGTGCAGTTGGGGAACTGGATATATATGGATGTCCTGAGACCTAACAGCTATGAAGGTTTTACAATGACTGGCAAGCAGGATCACCCACTAGAATAAGTACCCAAATCCCACTAAATTACGTAGGTTACTAAACTAGTATTAGGAAATTCTGTTGACAGAACCTTCAAAACACAGCTACAATCCAACTGCTCTTTTCTTTTCCTTCTCCTCTCCTTTCCCTCTTCCCCTCTGCCCTCCCACATCCCCGAGGTCTCTCTCCCCCTCCCTCCCCCTTCTCTCTGAGATAGGGTTTCTCTGTGTAGCTCTGGCTGCCCTGAAACTCACTGTAGACCAGTCTGACCTTGGACTCAAGAGATCTACCTGCCTCTGCCTCCCCAGTGCCTCTCAGTTTCTAAACTGCCAGTTTACTTCTTTTTGCACAATGACTTGTTTTTGGTAGCTGTCTCGCTGTCAGCTCTACTAGGGCTGTGACTGTCTTGTTCACTGGTGTAGCCTCAGATCCTAGGACAGTGTCTGCCACATAGTAGGCACTTGAAAAATATCTTTTGGATGAATATCTTAGGAAATATACCCAATTCAACAATGCCAATTAAGAAAATGGAATATTGAATTCGCTCATGCAAAACAGTCATATTTCAGGTACCTTCAACATGGTGGTAGCAGAGTATGGAGGCTATTAACATGAATATAAGCCCTCTGCTGAGTCTCCCTGACAACTGGAGTATGGTGCTTTTGCCTGCTGATTTCCTGATTTGCAGTTGGAGAATTATTTCTCTATGTCCTTCTTCAGCAGGTTTCTAAGTGCTTCCTAAAAATTACATGGTATATCCTTCAGAAAAAGAAACTAACTTAACAAAACCCCAAATAAAACTACTTTTAGGTCCTTGCACACACTGTTTCTTTTATGTGAAATGTCTCCCTATCCTCATACAACTACCCCCTCATTCAAGATTTCCTTCAGGAAACCCTCTAATTCTGTCTTTTACTGATATTTACCACCATTCTCTATAACAATTTGTCTGTCTATAAAGATCACACACAACAATTTATTTTACCCTTGTATACTTGTAGCACTTTAAAAAAGGTTGTAGCTGACCAGATATGGTGGGGTGGGGGTTACATTTCTGTAATATCAGCACTTGGGTTGGTAGAGTTAGGAGGTCAACCTTGGCTATACAGAAAGTTCAAGATCAGCTGGGGCAAACATCACACCCTGTCTTAGAAAACAAAAACCAATCCCCTAAACCAAACCAAAACCAAGAAAAACAAACAAAAAAGATCCTACAAAAGACAGTTCTGTTTCTTTCGCTAGAACTCAGACTAATCCCACTTTTAAAAACTGATACAACCAATCAAATGCAAAAGGTCCAACGTGAAACCAGAGCTGAGACCTGGACATCTACAGGCCTGCTAACTTCCATCTCTGTGACATGGGGCCACATAAAAAGGGTGGGGGAAGTGTCAATTGTGACAGAAGGAAAAGGGCTTAGTAGCTCTTTAGTTACTTGAGCTAGTATGCAGCTGGCCCCATGGTCCTGGCCAACAATCTGGGTAACAGAGGTGAGCAGTTCTTATCTGGCTCTAACTGAACTGTACAACAGGGGGCAAATGATGCCAGCTGTTGTTTAAAATCACTTAGTGTTGACACATGGTCGGACTCCAGCAGTATGTGATAAAGATGTCACTTAGTCTCTCTCCTGATACTTCTAGAGCTCACACTGTGTGAAGTAGGCAATCAAATATTTGTAGACTACATAAACAGACACTAAAGTAGATGAAGCCAACTATAACTACTTTTGTGTATTATTTGGTTGGGCTTGCCATTATATGAAATCCCATGGCCAATCAAAATCTGACTATATTACTATAATCATTACATATAATCATATTTTGTTCTATAATATTGACAAAACTTTGGTCAAGAACAGAATTTACACAAAATAAAACTGCTGAGTAAATAGTTTTATAAACCATTGCATTACATAAATTAACAATCTATTTTTACAAATTTTAAGCTTTCAGATTATCATTTTTTCCTGGACATATTCTATAGAGTAAAATATTTGTATTATATGTATATATGGAGAAAATTTTACTCTGTATATATTCATTTTCTTATATTCATTCAATGCAAAGAACCACACACTTTAACACTATTGATAATTTTTCCTCTATTCCCTCTTGTGATGGTTTAAGTGAGACCACCCTCCTACACACACACCCTGCCGCCCATATGTTTGAATGCTTGGTCACCAGATGGTCAACTACCTAGGAAGGATTAGAAAGTGTGGCCTTGTTGGAGGAGGCATGTCACTGGGGGTGGACCTTGAGGTTTCAAAATCCCATGCCTGTCCCATTTTCTCTTTATCTGTCTGCTGCTTAAGAATCAGGTTGCAAAGCTCTCAGCTACTGTTAAAGCTCTCAGAACCTGACTGCTTCCAACCATGATACTTATGAACTAACCTTTTGAAACTGTAAGCAAGTCTCCAATTAAGTGCTTTCTTTTATGAGTTCCCTTGCTCATAGTGTTTCATCAGAGCAATAGAATATTAAGACAGCTTTCTACAATTTTTACTCTCTATGCATAACTAAAGATTTTTAAAAATAAAAGTATTATGCATCTATTGGGTTGTTTAGTGTCAAGTTTTTATGAGAATACCAATACCAGACCTGCATTTGAAAAGAATGAACAATAAGATATTGTACAACTATTTTGTAGTAATGGAACTTTTTATTCATTTTACAGTGATTTTTCATTTGCTATTATTACAATTAATTAGACAGTTTTGGAAATGCTCATGAAAGTCCTCAGCTGTTAGCAACAGCAAGCTCCACTACTAACCTCTACCTAATTTCCTTAACAATTTAAAATATACCAAAGAGTATGGCATTTAAAAATACACCTAGAAGGAAGAAATACCACCACTGCATGCTGAAGGTTTGATAGACCAAGACCAACACAGTTAAGCATGAAAACATCCCAGGGTTACAGACTTCAGAGACTCTCTGGTAGTTAAACACCTTGGAAGGTGCTATGCATGACTAGGAAAAGTTACTGGGCTCCTGTATGGCCTGCTTCTGTATTTTTTGACAACAATGAATAGGGACTAAGAATTCTCATTAATTCAATAAAAGGATGGAATAAGAAGAAAGAATAAAAATTTCACTGATAATCTAAGAGTAAAAAGTGGATTGTATTTGGAATCATGAGCTCCTGCACCAAGAAGGGGGAAGGGTGGGCTTGGGCAGCAGCAGGAGTGGAGAGGGCAGAGTAGTGGTATGCTCTCATGTTCAGCACTTCCTTCATCACTCACTTCCTCCTTGGGAAGTCCCTAATGCCATAGCCCCAGCGCTTTCAGTCCTGGCTCACAGACTACCCTTGTCCATTGTGTCCCAAGGATATCCACCTTTTTATTGCTGGCATTAAAAGACTCTTGAGGATAAAGGAGTACATCTTCTCCAAAGAGGACATAATAAGCTTTCATGAGGGATCTGCGAGTACAAGAAAATCTTGCTCCTGAGATATCATATGTTTACTGAGCAGACTTGATGAAACCATCCTCAGAAATGAGAGTTGGAAATGACATCAGAAAGTGTTTGTTATCATTTTAATAGTAGGCCAAATAAGAACTTTTACTATTGCAAGCCAAATAAGAACTCTTACTATTGCCAATTTCTTCCACAACTAGATGAACAAAAAAGGGAAGGTCATTATGGCGCCAGCATTGTGATTAACAGGAAAATCTTTGAAGGTCACAGGAATCTTCTGGCTATAGGAATTCCTCTATTTTAGACTTTACAATTCATTTCAAACAAAGACCTAACCAGAACAATACTATTTTGATATCACTATAGTGCATGGGTAGTTTAGTTACCTTGGATTCTTGTACTCTAACAACTTAGTGTTCATAGAATAAGGTGCATACTGGAGAGCAATTAGAGTGCTACGAACACCATAGGGTCAAAGCTTTACAGCAAAACATTAAAAAATTGTTAAGGACTGTGCAGCAAACCACCACAGGGTTGGATTACATAGAGTCTGTGCATATGCAGACAGTTATTAAAGTAAACTATGTTTTATTTGTAGGATATAAGGTAACTACTTGAGTCCAAACAAAATATAGTAGTTGTCCTTTATACAGTTTACATTCATATGCCACTTTAACATGAAATGTTAAAATGACATCCACTTGTGGAAGTACAGTGACAGTTGACTGAGTCCCCCATTTATCAAACTATTCAAGCTAGTTTCTACCACTAGAGTTTTGATTCTATTTTCATTTAAAATATATTCTTAGTTTAATATTGACTTTTACTGAGGATTTTTTTTAATCCTACTGGTTCTATTTTCTTTAATTTGATTCATAACCTACACAAAGTTTCTTCTAGTTGTAGGCATTATTTTTAATTATTTTATGTTGATAGGTGTATGTGCAAGAAGTTGGGAGGGAACTTATTGGAATGAACTGGCTTCTTTCATAACTCTTATCTTTTTTGACACTGGGTTTTACTACTTTGCAAATAGCAATGATGCTGTAAAGTAGTGGTGAGTTGGCAAAGACCACAAAGATGATTCTGATTCCAAAGCAACTTTCTCACTTGGCTGATAAATGCTTATTGATTAGGGGTTTATCTGTTAATCTGGCACTATTCTCATCTCTTATTTCTTTCAGTTTACAATACTTCAGCTTTTTACTTGAAAGACAGAAATCTGGTTCAAGAAAAGTTAAAGAAAAATAAGTAATAAATTTAAGTATATAGTTAATTTTTTAAAAAATAGTTTTGTTTCCCTTTTTACTAGCTTTGTGATTCTTTTTCTCTGATGGCAAAAGAGGAAAAACGTTAGCTTGCACGCATCTTTTAGGAAAAAAAAACCTCAAGGAAACTGAAATCACAGTGTTCCTGTTAAAAATTAGTACAATGACTCTCTGGATATAAAGCAGATGAATTAATTCTTATTTGCAAATAAAGCTTAAGATGCTCTCTATATTAAAGAAAATTCCTGGTTGTTGTTGTTGTTGTTATTATTATCTAGTTTCCTTTCAGAAACATTAAAGTTAGTGAGAAGAAATACTTACCTTCACATCCCTGTGAATTATGTTATTATCATGACAGTAGCGCAGAGCTTCCAGTATCTGTCTCATGTAGTGGCTGTAAAATACAAGAGAAATCTAAAACTGTAAAAAACTTCCATTGTCAAAAACTGACGTACAGCATCCCTGCTTTATAACTCCCACCTTTATATTAGCTAGCCACAAATATCTTTCATTTGAGTAAATAAGACAGTGAAACTTAATAAAAATTTTGCCAAACTTATATGCTTCTTCAAGAAACAGAATGTTCTGAGCCAAGTCAAAAGAATTCCACATAATTTAATAAACAGCATCACTATACAAACTAAAGGTACAAGCCTAAAATATTAAAAAGCAAAAAAAAAAAAAAAAAAAACCAAAAAAATCTTGGTTACCTCTATTTAGCTTAACCAGGTTGTTATGAAAGAAACTGCTCGGAGCTATTGGAATGATTCTGACTAAAGGAGTTGTGGCCTTTTGTCTGCCACTCAAATCAGCTCTCTGCTTGGTTTCCATTTGGCCATGAGAAGAATCTACAGAACCCATACAAATGTGGTTTCCCTTTGCAACATAATCATGTTTTATTTGAGGACATTCTTGAACAAAGCAAAGTTATTGCTCGACAGCTGGGGTCTGCAGAGGCTTCCACTGGGTATAGGAAAAGAACAAACAAGGAATTAATGTTTTTTAAAAGTTCTAATAGGGTCAACTAGCAAAAGATTATGACAGGAGTATAAATGTTCTCCTTCTGTTATTATGGATTTATACCTGGATGAACACATCTGAAGCTGAAAATATGATAAGTTGAAAGTGCATTGAACACACCTCTAACCTGTTACTGAACATTAGAGTCTAAGCTTAGTTTGCTTTAGATATTCTCAAAACACTAACATTAGCCACATCATAGTGCATACGCATTAATAGCCAGTAAAACTTGGAAGTGTAGTTTCTACTGACTGCATATCTTTTTAATACCATCATAAAGTACAAAACTGGGAAGTCAAACTAAGGCAAGACATGGATGTCTTCTCTTTTCATCTCAAGTAGCCATAGTACAGAAATGCTCTATTTAAATATTTTTTATATAGTGTTTATTAAACTTGGTTGTATTTTCAGACAGTATATTTTTTTACACTAAAACAAAACAGTTTAAATTAGAGTACTCATAGAAGATCTTACAAATGTGTTTATGACTTTAGACAAAACTGAAAAATTTCTATCAAGTCTCCTCTTTGGTACACTACTGTCTAACATGCTCATACAAATATCTGTCTAGTCAATATAAAGATTGTTTTATGTATTATAATAGATTACAAGTTTCCCTTAAAAATAAGAGGTAGAGGAGAATAACCTCCAAACTTAAAGCAAAGCAGCCCTTTTTTTCTGTATAGATCATCTCCTCATACCTGGTCCTAAGCAGTTCTTAAGTGTGGTGCTCTGTTGAGAATGGACATGCAAGGGCTTTGTCTGGGCCTATAATTAAGTTTTGTTTAAATCAGGGTAGACTTAACGTAGTGTTGGGGACTTTTAGTCATTCAAAGTTGGTCTTGGAGGAACTGTGATCACCTGAAATGGCTAATAACAAGTGTCATGATGGTTTGAAACCTGCAGTGAAGTCACCATTATTATAACACTATTATTAAGCTCAGTCAAAATCTCAAATGTCAACCCAGATGTCAAAATAGAGGGTTTAAATTAAGCAAAGTGGACATGTACTTACACAGCAGACTCTTCTGGATATACAGTACTGAGCTAGCCACCTCAATTATCTTCAGCCAAAAGAAAATCCCCATTTCTAGTCTTAAAAACCCAAAGAAAATTTAGTGGCTGAGCATTTTAAAGTGTGAATATCGTTGTACTTCATTATTTGGCTGAACGAAGTTCAGTGACAGAGGATTTGTTTAATAAGCACAGAGCTCTAGATTTAATTCTCAGCCACTAGAAAATGGGGTACTTTATTATTTGATTCAAATATGCAAACACAGCAGAGTCGTGTGTCATGTAAGGCATTTCATGAATAACCACAGTTCATATTTGCAGCGAGCCTCAGAAATGCATATATTTGCTTCCATCTTCCTGAAGAATCAGGAAAAATGATAATTCTATACAAAGAAACAACTGTCCAATAGTCTATTTACTTTCTCTAGAAGGAGGTATTTTTGAAGATAAAGAGAGATGACTCAGCTTCTTTCTGTGGTCAAAAATGAGTTAAAACGTCTAAATATTTGCTGGGCATTAGGATTGTATCTCTGAAATGTTCCTAGCTAAATATTATCTATGGTAAATAGAACCAGGGATCTCTGAGGCATGGACAGCTTCAGGGAGAATGTAAATGTAAGCCAACCAACATTCAGAGAGCCTCAGAAATGCATATATTTACTTCCTTTGTTATAAAACAAAGATGTTTCATAATTGAAGTGCTCCCTGAAATGTATGGAATTCCACTAGCCCTAAGTAGAGAATTTGTTCTGGACCAGAGGTGTATTGCTAGTTAATGTGGGAAGAAGTGATGCGGGGAGCCCTTGATAGTCCAGGGCTTCAGATGGGCTTTCTGGTTGTCTTCAAGCTTCACATCATTAGGAAAGCTTGCTACTAGGGAAGATATTACTCTTAACTTTAAGAGTTGGAGTTGATGACCTTATACTAGTTTATTCTACAAAGGAAAGAACAGGGACTCTCATTATCCAGGCTGTGTTATCCTGCATTAAGTATGCATTATGCACATCTGTGCTTTGTGCCATGTTTTGCTACTCTTCTTGAAACAAAAACAGCTTTAGCCATTTGATTGAGTCTCCAAGTCTTGCAGTTGCACTCACTAAAATACCCACACAAGCTGTTTTCCTAAGAGAAAATCATAGAACCAGAGAGAAGAAAAGAAAAATTCGAAGTTACCTGGCCAAACACTCCCCACCACTAAGAATTATTGATCTGATGTAAGAGGGAACACAGCTAATAATGAGTCTCCCTGCAGCCATTTTCATTGTTAGGAAGGAGAGACTTCAATAAAGTGTGTCCAACCTGCTCTCTGAATAATGTCACTTACTGGTCCCACACCATTCTGACAAATTCCTTTCATAAAACCATTTTAACAGCAAATATAAGTTTTAAAAAAGCTTATTTTTTTAAAAAATCAATTAAGCTTTCATCCTGATATATACACAAACATCTACCTTTTTGATAAGTCTCAAGAATGAGAGAGCCCAGAAAGCAACTCACTGAAAGACATCACCTGATCTGTCTATGCTGAGATCCAGACCAACTGTAGAGCTAGGACTGAAGTTAATGGAAAACTAAGAAAAGTCACCAAAAATTGGAAATGAGGGGAAAAGTAGTGGCCACCATGTATGCTAGGTGTTCCAGTGTTACTGTTTTTTAAAAAGGAAAAAAAAATCATCAACAATAAATCACCTCCCTTCATTGAGGAAAAGTTCAAAGAATAAAAATTCTGAAATTTTGATTCTCCTTACTTTCTGTTATTTTTAATAACTGTACAAAAAAGAGTATAGGGTAGAGCACCTGACCAGCATGTAAGAGGTCCTAGGTCCAGGTCAGTGCTTGGTGGTAAGAAAATATACACAAGTTTCTTTGAATTCTTTAAGAAATGTACGTGTATCCAAAAGTCTAAATTCAATTTACTTTGATAAGGTGTCTCAGAACAATGCCACAGAAAAATCTAGATAATATTGACAGTTGGAGTATTAGAGCATGCTTTTTACTTCGGAAGCACAATCAAGAATGACAATTTAAAAACTGTGATATAAGCTCAAAATAGAGAAGTGGAACCTAAAGCTGTGCTTTAGAAAGCATGATATACAAGTAGAGGGTGATCAGCTTTCATCCTGCCACATGTCAGTGATACAAGTAAACAGTGTCGTTAACATTTGCTTCTTTCCCCCAGCTCCAAGAGGATATCTAAAGAAGCATCTGTCCCACACTGAGGATATTCTTATTCTGTGCAACAGTTACATCTACTTCATTTTTGACACTACAGTCTTTGATCCTCAGACAATCTACATGGGGCTAAAAGCTGTATTAAGGTAGTTACTTAGTTGTTTCCAACTGCGTCCTAGGATGGTATAGTTATAAAAGGAATGACAAGAACATGATAATCACTTGATACAACTGTTTTTCAAATGACAAAACAATTTAATGGATCATTGTAGACTTGTGAGTCTAAGCCCTTCACCATATTGTGGCCAGTGACGGAGGGAGGGAGAAAGGAAGGGATGCTGTATCTCATGTATCAAGTTGGTAACCTGCCAGTGCGTAATCATGCTGTGATTGAATACAACCAAAAGCACAAAGCTATACTGCTTCATGTCTGTTAGTAAGTGGTGTAATGCATTCATGGCTACTATAGTTTTTCATATTTACTTTTCTTTTGAGTCATTTGGTTTTTATGTGTACTGCCCCACTTAGCATAACAGTCATTGTTATGTTGAGAGACCACATAGTGGCCTGAAGCAATATATTCAGCAGGAAAATGGTGCTTTTATTTTTGCTCCTCTTACTCTTTTGTGCTTTTCTTAGATTAACTGGTCACATAAATAATCTGATGTCTCAAAGAAGCAAAGTGAAGAACTAATAAGGCATAATCTGACGAAGCTGAGCATCAAATAAAACCCTCAAGATTAATGCCTGGGCTAACAGACCCCTCTTTGTAGAAGGCATCAGGAATCAGTAAAATAGAAGCATTTGTGTACAAAATGTTAATAGATCCAGTGTTTGCCATTGATTACACATTTCCATCTACTGTCCAGCTTCTACCACACATATTGAAGCAACTGTGTCATTTGCAGAGATACTAGCAGGGTGCTTGCAGACAGAAGAGCTGGCTACTTCCTATAATTTCTTGGTCATTTCCTTCTTTTACTTCCCACTTCACTTCTGGGGATTAGATGCAGTTACATACCTGGCTACAGCTTCACTGTATACAAAACCAGCATCAGCTCGCTTTACGATTTCAAAACACAGATCTGCTCCATCCATACTGCAGAGAAATGTGAAAAAGATTATTAGCCAAGAGAACCTTCCAAGACAATATTCCAAGTTAACATACCATTGTTGGGAGCTGACTGACTACTGACTACATTATTTAAAGCTTCCTTCTTTCAATGTAAACCAGCTGTTGAGAATCTACAGAAAAAGAAAACTTTGAGAGAGATTAAGCTGATGGACGTACCAAATAACATAGATAACACAATAATAAATCTCATAAGGGAGCAACTCTAAAGGTGAAGGGAATAATTTTTGAATTAAATGTCTAAATTCTCTATGTTAAATAATGTATTTTAAGAATACAAAGCTTATTAAAAACAATGAATTTATGAAATTCTTAGGGAAATGGATGGATCTGGAGAATATCATCCTGAGTGAGGTAACCCAATCACAAAAGAACACACATGGTATGCACTCTCTGATAAGTGGTTATTAGCCCAGAAGTTCGGAATACATAAAGTACACCCACAAACTTCAAGAAACTCAAGAAAAAGGAAGATATTTCATTCCTTCTTGAAAGGGGGAACAGAATACCCATGGAAGGAGTTGCAGAGACTAACTATGGA
>JADRCC010188581.1:1453-17789 GCA_019843855.1 Hylomyscus alleni
GTGTGTGTGTGTGTGTGTGTGTGTGTGTGTGTGTGTGTGTGTGTGTGCGCGTGCGCGCGCGCGGGGGGTGGGGGGTAATCGAACCTGGTGGAAAGAGACAGGGGTTTAAGAACCAGAAGATGGGAAAGAGTGCTGTCCTCTAGGCACGAGTCGGCGGCCAGCGTTCTCTTGAATTCAGCAGCTGTGATTTTCTGCACAAGACCTGTGAAAGATTCAGTCATTAACATTCCAGCATGAATGGGGGAGGGGCTCGTGAGGCCTCGTCCTTCCTTGGAGAGCTTATGGCTACCGAAGAGTCATTTTTCTTCAGGGATATAGTTACTGTTAAGTTACCCGTGGTCCAGGAAACAAACCCACACCCACGCACATGCAAGTAAAATTTAAGTTCAAACAAACGAACTTAATTGTTTGGGTTTTGTGGAGGGTTTTGTTTCGCTTTTGAGATGGGGTTTTCATTTTGCTGCCCTGCGTCACTACTCTCAGTTACTTCAGTGAGTTATTTTAAAAAAGAAAAGGGCAAGCGTGGTGGAGCATGGACTTTAACCGGAGGCAGATGCAAACAGATCCTGTGCATTCTGGTGAGTTCCAGGAGAGCTGGGGCTATAGAGTGAGACCCTGTCTCAAAAACAAAAAAAAAACAACAACAAAATACAAGTATGAAGAGGGCATATTGGGAAGAAGGGTCCCAGAGGGAGCAGGAAGCAGGTAAGAAAGGGGAAATGGCACGTGTGAATACAAACAAAATACATTATACACTCTCGCCTGTGCATATGTGTGTGTGTGCACGCGCGTGCGAGCCAGCGTGCACACACAATTGTGGGAGAATGAAAACAATATTACTTCTTTTTAAATAAAATAAAGGAGCTACAGAGATATCTCAGTTGTTAAGAGCACTTGTTCTTATAAAGGACCTGAGTTCAACTCCCAACATACACCTGGCAGCTCACAACTATACATAACTCTAGTTCCAGCGGATCTAAGGTCCTCTTTTGACCTCTAGGGACAGCAGATGTGCAAATGTGCAAGTGGCGCACAGACTACATGACAGCAAATGGTTATACACAAAAATAAGATAAATAAGACTAGAAAATAAATTAATTGCATTAAAAGCTAATCACAAAGAAGTAAAAGAATAGTTAACTGCACCTGGGAAGAATGGAAAGAGGATGGTGAACGGATGCACAGTAGGGCAGTGATGATTGAAACTATTTGGTTGAATGCTTCAAAATAAGTAGTAGAAAGGATACTGAATGCTTCCAACACAAAGAATTTATAGCCAGGCGGTGGTGGCGCACGCCTTTAATCCCAGCACTTTGGAGGCAGAAGCAGGCAGATTTCTGAGTTTGAAGCCAGCCTAGTCCACACAGTGAGTTCCAGGACAGCCAGGGCTACACAGAGAAACCCTGTCTCGAAAAACCAAAAAATAAATAAATAATAAAGCTCTGGAGTGAAGATGTGGCAACTGCTCTGAGTTTAATTTATACATTATATACACACATAAACATGCAGTACTGTGCCCCATAAACCTGTATACTTGCTATATATCAGTTAAAATAAAACTATAGGCTGGCCATAGTGGTACATGCCTTTCACCTCAGTGTTTGGTTTCAGACTCTGGGACAAGAGACTGAGGTGCATATTTCACATATCAAAACAGACCTGGCCTCCAGGTTCTCCCAGCATCCCTCAGTCTCTATCTGGCAAACCCTGCCCCCAAGCCTGAATTTTCCAACCCAGGAGCTGAGCTGCCTTTACCCCCAGAGCCTCTTCCCTATATAATCCAGACATTTTGCTCGCTCTAGCTCTCTCGCGCTCTCTCTCCCCCTCCCTCTCTCTCCTCTCCTCTCTCTTCCCCTCCCCCCTCTCTTTTCCCTCCCCTCTTCCCACTCCCCTGTCTCTTATCCCTTTCCCCTCCCCTCTTTTTTCCCCTCCCCCTCTCTTTCTCCTTCCCTCTCTTTCCCCCTCCCTCCTGTTCCTTCCCACTTCCACTCCCCTGGCCTCAGTCCTTGGGTCCAGTGAACTTGCCCGAAAGCAGCTTTCCAATAAACCTACACTTGATATAATCTAATCCCGCTTGAATTGGCTCGTTTCACCTGTGGAGAAGTAATCACCCAGCACTTGGGAAGATGAGGCAGAAGGATCTCAAGCTGGAGGTCAGCCTAGAAGAGCCTGTCTCAAAAGTTAAAAATAAAGATATAGTCTGCTTGCTTGTACTATATAGACTGTGGGGGTGCATACCTGTAACCCAACTCTCAGCAGAAAAATTATGAATCAGAGACTAGCCTGGGTTACATAATGAGGCTCTGACTCAAGACATATATCTCATATACATATATAATTATGTATTTACATATATATGTATATAGGAACTTACGTATATATGTATATACATATATACATGAAAAAGTGGCTCCTTCCCTAGCAGCCACTAATGCCAATAAATCATGTATAATATACAACTGCGCACACACATATGAGAGAGAAAGAGGAGGAAGAGGAGAGGCAAAGCAGAAAAATCCCCCCTTCATAATAGTTTGAAGGGATTAGATCTCGGGGTTTATGATGGGCAGTCCTCATCTGTAGTATCCGGGGGAAGGAGACAATACTCATCGACCTGCGGGAGGCCACTGATAACTGAGAGAGCAGAAAATGGTGAATGAAGGACAGCCAACGCCGCTATTCTAACACAACAGCTTCAAAGTAGGAAAAGTAGAATAGCTAGGTCTATATACTGGCTAGGTAAAACCAGATTCTCTAATGTTCCCTCCTTTCCCCTTACAGTACAATAAATGCCAAATGCGTTCTACAGGAACGGATGCGCAGAGTGCCAGAGTCAAGCAGAGATCCTACCCTCTCACCCTGGATGGTCCAGTGCCTCATCAAGCTGCGCAAAAGCAGAGAAACATGCCTTTGGCCAATACCTATTTCTTAGTGTGGGACTGGCTGATTGGCTCGATAACTCTGGAAGATTAGAGAAACTGTAAGAAAAGTGTCGATATTAAAATGTATCTTTTTAATCACTCGACCAACTGTAGAATTCTCCATGCAGGCAGATATCTGGTGCGGTTGGTCTGGACATTCCCAGCACTCATCACTCAGCACAAAGAAGAGGAAGGACTGAGGAAAAACTGCAAGAACCTTTGGGAATTTCTCTTAGCCTCTGTTTCCCAGCCTGGGGACCTCTGACCTCCCACCAGCAGATGGCAAGAGAGAGTACCCGCCCGCTGGGAAAGTCTGAGACTGGGCGGAGCAACCCAGGCTCCAGCGGGCGCAGCCTCCGACCCCCTTTTCTTCGTTCGCCGGAAGAAGGCGAGTCTCTTTCCGTTCCCAGCGCAGCCATGGTAAGGCAGGGGTACAGCGAGCTCTTGGGTTGCATCGGCTTCCATCCTCCCTGACCAATGCTACCCGGGGTATCAGGGCTCCCGCTGTCGACTACAGATGGAGGCTAAGGCAGCTCTGCTGCAGACTGACAGAGATGGGCTTAGCGGCAAGGGAGATTACTGGCCTGAGCTAGAATGGGAAGTGTGCCGCAGAGGGCAAGGCCTTGGGCTTGATCAGACATCCCCTTGCCTGGGGAGAAGTGCTTTTCTCTTTGGGGAGGAGCTTCTAGGAGCCGGGAGTGTAGACTGAAGCGTCGGGCAGGTGGGCGCAGAGTCTACTTGAAGGATTAGCTCTTGCCTGTGCATTTCTCTTTTGGCTCAGACTTACTTTATATATTGTGTAGCGGGTAAATGTAGGAAGCATTAAAAAAAGCTTCCTTCCGCATTCGAATGTGAAACTTGATATCAACCCTTTAGTATACAAAAGAGCAGTACACGTGGTGGTGCCGGAGTTAGATTTTATTTTGTGCCAGAAACCACCTTATCCAGATGGCTGTGTACTACTACTACTACACTTTTTGATTGACAGTTGAGATAAGGTCGTGGGCCATTTTCTGGTGCTATCTACCTGTGCGTCTAGGGTTGAGTCGCTGGGTAATGTCACACGCGTGCCATAGAACCTAATTTTTGTGAGCGGGCACACTTTTAAGCAGCATAATGGAGACATCTGGTGTAACTGAAAGATTGGAATCGCTAGGTTTAGCCTATTAATGCTAATTTTTTGTCTTTTCTACATTTTACTGGGACACCGTGCTTCCAATGTTTCCCACATTTTGTTATTCAGGAAAGTTCGAAAGTCAGTTCATTGAAGAATTTATGCAGTAGGCTTTGCTGGAAAGACCTGTAATGTTGCTTTGAAAACTTTCAGGCTCGTGGTCCCAAGAAACACCTGAAGCGTGTAGCTGCTCCAAAACATTGGATGCTGGATAAGTTGACTGGCGTGTTTGTAAGTATTGTGTAAAAGGTGTACGTACCTTTGGCAGACTTAAATTGGTGGAGCTGAATGTAGAGACTCTTTGGCCATCTTAACTCCATGTGTTCCATCATACACTGATGTGGATACATAAACTCAGGTCTCAAAGTAGCTGGCCTCATCCTTTGGAGGAGAAAATGTTGAGGAATCGTCTAGCCTCCCCACCCCATGTGGAATAACCCAAGTTTTGGTGCAATGATTTTCCTAAAATGACAGTCTTAAAACTTTTTCCAGGCTCCTCGTCCGTCCACTGGTCCTCACAAGCTGAGGGAGTGCCTGCCTCTGATCATTTTCCTAAGGAACAGACTTAAGTACGCCCTGACTGGAGATGAAGTAAAAAAGATTTGCATGCAGAGATTCATTAAGATTGATGGGAAAGTCAGGACTGATGTAACCTACCCTGCTGGGTTTATGGGTGAGTGTTCAGGAGACGTGATAGTGGCCACAAGCCCTTAACTCCAACATGGCAGCTAATAGGGAAGTGCTGGGCTTTCCTGGTCTTCACCCCCACCCTGCCACAGTGCTGTGGAGAAATTTGGCTCTTTGGGCTTTTATTCCTTTTTTTTTTTTTTTTTTAATTTGAGTTTCTTGCAAATCCCTCCCATACAGACCTATTGGATCAGAATTTCTTGTTGGGCTGTTCTTTAAATATTGTGGGGATGAGATGTGAAACCCAAATTACCATTTTTAAACTTTATGTGGAGTCTTGATAAAATGGGCTCCCCTCCCCCCAGCTCAACAAGATGCCCTGAGGTAAAAAAGATAACCTTCTTTGTTATCAGATGTTATCAGCATTGACAAGACAGGTGAGAACTTCCGTCTGATCTATGACACCAAAGGTCGCTTCGCTGTTCACCGCATTACACCTGAGGAGGCCAAGGTCAGTGTGGCCTAGCAGGCTAGGGCGTTTTCTCGAAAATTGGTTTCTAAGTTAGATTAATTAGAATTGTGTGCCTAGAAATGAGTTCAGTGAGGACCCGTTGCATGATTTAACTTATTTTGGTGCTGGGTACTCGGCCCGGTTTGTCACATGGCAAAGCACATGCTTGATCTCTGACCTTAGAGACCTTTCCAAGGTCTGTTGGTAGATAGCTTAGGGTGGAGCTTTTTTGTGGCAATTAGAGCCATGACTCTTGGTGTCTTGTAGAAACAAGACAAATCCTTTCTTGGGATTAATTTTGAAGTATTCCTTGGAACAGAAAGGAGTAGGAGTCTTTCACTCAATTTGACATGCTGCCATGTCTCCATTTGTGTGTGTCTACCTTTATTTTGGGTGGGTTAGAGGTACAGGGAACTGATCATCTTTGAGGCATTGGTTTAATTTACTGTCTTTGCTTAGTTCAGTTTTAGTTGGCCTTTTGCATAGGTTTAGGGCTTGAATTAATGGCCATAAATGAAGGTTAATTCAATTGATGGTATGGCTTCTGGTTTACTTACATGCTGCCCTGTTGTCAGTAGGCTTCTGAAGGGCATGTCCAGTGGCCACTAGAAATTTGATTTGATAAATAAACAGCTAATACAATTGCTGTTTGGAGCAGCATGCACAAAATGTGGTTTTTGAAGCTGGGGATTGGCCCCAAAACAACTGTAATAAGGTATATGAGTTAGATTAAATGTATTTAACCCTTTTACACTTCTAGTACAAGTTGTGCAAAGTGAGAAAGATCTTTGTAGGCACAAAAGGAATCCCACATCTGGTGACCCATGATGCTCGTACTATTCGATACCCTGATCCCCTCATCAAGGTGAATGACACCATTCAGATTGATTTGGAAACAGGCAAAATAACTGACTTCATCAAGTTCGACACTGGTAAGCAGCATCTGTCCCCTAGGTGGCTTGTAAGGCCAGGTGTTTTTGTTTCTGGGTTTTTTTTAATGTAAATTTAGTTGAGCATTATGGACCACTTGAGGTTTGGGTACAGGTTCTTTTGAGGAATTGCATCACTTTTACTGGTCTAAATGCTTAGAATAGTCTTGGTGGCTGAAAAGAGGTATGAAAGCCATCTGTTAATATAAAAATTATTACTAGCTGATCAAGATAGGCGGGATTGGGGGTTAAAGGCTGGGCTAAACAAGTCAGGTGGGACTCTGTCTCAGAATAAAAGGGAAGACTTAAGTAACCCTTAAGTGCCTGCCTGGTATGCTTGGTCCTTGGTTTAATCCTCAGTACAACAAAGCCTAGGCACCCATTCTTGGGCTAATGGTGATGTGACCACCTTTAGTGCCAACATGATCCCTGGAATGTGACAATGGTAGCCTTGGCACTGTGGAGGTTATCCACACAAGAGATAATCAGGACTTGAGAATTCCTTGTGTAGTTAGACAACTTTATATTAGCTGTAGTTAAGGATTGGAGTAGATCTTGAGGCTACAGGTCTATAGAAGTTAGACTGGTGGAAGGGCTTAAATTGACTTAATTTTAGCTTGGGGTATGGCCTGCACTGCTGGTGAGCCTGGGACTTTTTGCAAGTTCAGCAATCACTACTTGGAGCTTGTTACATTGGTGATGGTTGTAGTGTGCTATGCTTGAAGCAGATTGTTTCTTCCTGCCTAGGGAACCTGTGTATGGTGACTGGGGGTGCTAACTTGGGAAGAATTGGTGTGATCACCAATAGAGAGAGACATCCTGGCTCTTTTGATGTGGTTCATGTGAAAGATGCCAATGGCAACAGCTTTGCCACTCGGCTTTCCAACATTTTTGTTATCGGCAAGGTAAGGCTGGATCTCCCTTCCCAACAGTCTGTGGGAAACATGGAGAGTAGACAGTGCTGGGCATCTTTGTTGTCAGTAGGACCAATGGATCCTATCAGTTTGGTTCATGAGCAGTGCTATTAATTGAATAAATCTTATGTAGTTTGTGGGTAATTTTCTTACAAACGGAATGATCATCGGGTTTGGCTTAATTGTGCCTACATTATAGTAAACTCCTAGTAGTGTTAGGTATGAAACTTATTGTCATCCATATCTACAGATGTGGGCATTGACTGAATAGAATAGCCACAGCTGGTGATAACACTGTATGACAGTTGTGCCCTGTGCCATCCTGCTAATGGAGTTCTCATTCTTTTTCTAGGGCAATAAACCATGGATCTCTCTTCCCCGAGGAAAAGGAATCCGCCTCACCATTGCTGAAGAGAGAGACAAGAGGCTAGCAGCCAAACAGAGCAGTGGGTGAAATAGTCTCTGGGAGACATGCTGGAAAGGCGTTTGTACAAGCCTTTCTAAGCAACATGCTAGATTAAACAGCATGATGAAACTACTTGTGGCTTGGTGTTGCCTTTTTTCAAACATAATTTGTTGGTGTTTTATGACAAATACTCTGGTATCCATTTAGATCTTCTAGTGTCTAGCAAGTCCTGGATGTTTCTAATGTTTTTTGTTGTTGTTGTTTGTTTTTCAAGACAGGCTGGCCTCGAACTCAGAAATTGGACTGCCTCTGCCTCCCAAGCACTGGGATCAAAGGCGTGCGCCACCATCGCCCGGCTTCTAATGGGTTTTGACTGGGTCGGTCAGACTTCTAGCCACAGCCATGCAACTCTTTAAGTGGACTGAGTGTATAGTCCTGGCTGGTATAGAACTTGGGAGTGAATCTTCTGCGTTTAGAATATTAGAAGTTGAGCCACCATACCTAACCTCTTTTGCCTTTTAGCAAAAGATGGCCATATTATTCCCAACTGGTTGTCACACCATATCCAACCCATGTCCTATGTAGAGTGAATATACAAAGTCTTAAATATAAAAAAGCTTTTCCTCACATGCAGTGGTATGAGAGTGAGTGGGTGGCCCGTCTCAAGAACTGGTGGGTTTTCATTTCTCAGCCTGCACTGAAATTTTATCGGTCTCTCCCCAAGAGTTATTTATTGCCTTGGTTTGTTAGTCTCTGGGGACCTTCTGGCTTGATTTCTAAAACCTTAAGCATGTGTCAGCATTGAGGCTGACAAATAGCCCTGAGATAAGACAGATCAAAGTAAACAAGCTTATCCAGTGTGGCTCATGTCCCTGCGCCAGCAGCAGGATGGGCTTTGTACCCCTGTCAGCAGTAGGATTTGAGGAGCAGCTGGTTTGTCTTCGGTATAGTTTTATTTTCAATACAGCTTCTCCATGTAGCCTTGGCTGTCCTGGAACTCTGGGCAAAGTGGACTTCAAACTCAGATCCCATCTGCCTCTGTCTATTAAGTAGTAAGTTAGGAAATGGGTGTGGAAATAAGGCTAGCCCTGTGCTGCTGATACTAATAGAGCTACTTACTGACTCCTGAGTAGGAGAGGGGAGACATGAAGGAGCCTTAACTGCTGCCAGCTGCCCTCCAGCTGCTTCTTGGGAAGCTCCATGCTGGAGCTTCCATAAGGTCATCCTTTATGATGGGGTGGGACTTTAAGTAACCTCTCACCTGGGTATGCTCTTTAAGACAACACAGTATGGTCCACCAGGATGCACTCTGGTGGAGGAATCTTTACATTGGTCTGTCTGGTTATTGACCTATCTGAGGTAAAGAGATGTTTGTTTACACCGCCCCATGAAAATTTCACTCAATACTTGCTGGTTTTTTTGTTTTTTTTTTTTTTAAAAAAATTAAAAATAGGACCTCAATACGTAACCTAGGCCTGCCTCAGCTTTTCAATTGCTGGGATTATAGGTGTCTTCCATTGTGAACAGACATTCTCAAAAAACAAGACTGCACCTTCCCTTGACAACTTAAGTGACTGGAAATGTTAATTACAATTTGTTAGCCTCTTATACTAACCCTAGCCCAACTTTGTCTGATCCTTGTGACTTGTGATATCAGTCAGGTAAAACCTTTTGGAACTTAGTAATAGCCCACTAGGTTCCATCAACTGAAGGCTAAGAATGTCAGTATCTGAACCCTTCAGAGATTCCCCTTTATTATAACCTGCCTCTCTTTGTTCCCTTACTATAAAACTGGGACTGTTAATCCAATCCCACTGGAAGTGATATTTGGGGAAACCTGGGTCTCTATTCCTGGGCCATAGTCTCTCACATATGGATCCAAAAGAAAGTGTTCTTACCCTCTTTGAGGCTAGAATTGTGTTCCATCAACAGCACTTTACACTGGTATGGGGGAGGTCTTCTATTTGGAACATGCCAAAAAGGTCAGAGTGTCAAATACAAATCACCTAAGGAAACAAGCTCTATTTCTGCCTGTTAAAATTCTGCTGTCCTTGCTTTGTTTGGTAAACTACCACACAGATGTTTTTGTTTTCAGAAGTTGACCCAGCTAGCTAGGACTATAAGGGGTGAACCCTACACCTGGCCGCCTTCCTATTCTTTGTCTCTCAACCCTCCTGGCTTAGTCTTTTGAGCATCTGGTGTTACAGGTGTATGCCACCAGTCCCACCTAAGAAACATTAAGCAACTAGCCCCAACCTGGTAATGTTTGGGAGAGGTTGATATAGGTGTGAAGATGGCTTGTCTTTTCAGGCAGAAAAAAAAAAGTCTTATTAATGATGACCACAGAGCAGGAGTCTGAAATGGATTCAGGCCCAGCCCACCATGAGAAATCTTGAAAGTTTCTCTGGAGAGGGAAGGAGGACATTCATGACTTAAGCTACACGGCAGGGATGGCTTTCTCTGGGTAGGGGAGCTGGGCTTGGTTAATGTGACCCAGCAACATGACAGTGGGTCAGGCTGTTATCAACTCCCAGGTGGCAGGGGGCACCAGGCGTGTTCTTGTCCTACTTGGAGGATTACATAGGTGTGCCACAGCCCTCTGGGGTTTGGTTATCTGGGAGGCCTGGATTCACTAAGGGAAGGTTTCTGTTCCAACACCAGGTTGTAGTAATGGACTTGGGAAATTAGAATAAGCTACAAGTTTGCAAACAACATGGCTTGTATGCACTGTCTAAAAGAAATGAGAAGGGGGACTGATGTGGTGGAATCCACTGTAATTTAAAACAACTACAAATCAAAATTGGATTTTAAGAAGCCTAACTTCAACTGGGAGTGGTGGCCCACACCTATAATCCCAGCCCTTGAGAAGTAGAGATAGGTTTAGGAGTTCAAGGGCATCTTCAGCTACATAGTTTGAGGCCCTTCTGGGTTATATGCAACCCTGCCTCCAAAACTCAAATAAGTAACATTAACATAGTAGATACCATACTTCAGCAACAGAACGCACTATAGAGCACTGGCTGCTTCCCCTGGAGAGCATATGACAGAATGGGAATTGGGGCTTGCTGCCACTACCCAGAATCACAAGACAGTATGCTACTAAATAAATATCGTGAGTCCAGTACGCATGAGGTCCTGGGTTCAATCCCCGGTACTGCTCAAAAGAAAACAAAAGAAAGATTAAAACACAACACTCAGGGCTGGAGATAGGGCTCCAAAGTTAAGAATACTTGCCAGCAGAGGCAGAGACAGGCGGATTCCCTAGAAGGTCAGGACCAGCCTGATCACATAATGAATTCTAGGCCAGGGCTACGTAATAAGACCCTGTTTTTTGTTTTTTGTTTTTAGAGGGCACTTGGAGAAAACCTAGGTTCAGTTCCCAGCACCCACATGCCAGTTCACAATCATCTACACACATAGTGCACAAACATACATGTAGGTAAACAGTCATAAAAATCTAAAATAAGGCACAATATTCCATTGGGAATTCCTTATAAATAGGCAATTCTTACAGAATGCTGTTTGTCGGGTTTTCTTTGGGGGGTGGGGGGCAAGACAGGGTTTCTCTGTATAACCCTGGCTGTCCTGGAATTCACTCTGTAGACCAGACTGGCTTGGAACTCAGAAATCCGCCTTCCTCTGCCTCCCAAGTGCTGGGACTAAAAGCGTGTGCCACTGGCAGAATGCTGTTTGTCTTTAATGCTGAAGACTGAACCTAGGGCCACATGGGTGCTAGGCAAGCAATGGTAGCACTGTGACTAATGAACTGTACCCTCAGGTCACTCACACTCACGATCTCTCCCGCCCCCCTCTCTCTTTCTGATAAGGTCAACATGTAGCTCATGCTGCTCTCAAAAACTTGCTATACAGTAGAGGATGACCTTGAATTCCTGATCCTCTTGCTTCCTCCACCCAGGTGCAGGGACTGTAGAGCTAGACCACCATACCCAGTACATATGATACTTGGAACTGAATTGGGGCTTTGTGCATGCTAGGCAAGCATTCTACCAACTGACCTACACCCCCACCCAAATACAAATTACTACTGAACCATACTTCCAGGTTCCAGCCCCCCTTTTCCTTTTATTTTGAGATAAAGTCTTAATAAACTGTCCCCAAGTTGATCATACCGACCTTAGGCACGCTCTGTAGCAGTACCTTAAGTTTCTTTGCTTGTTATGATGCTAAAAGGCTGCAACAGAAGCAAATTAAGGAAGAAAGGGTTTATTTTAGGTTCACAGTTCAAGGGACAGTCCATCATGGCAGGGAACCCAAGGAGCTGGAAGCAGCTGGTCATACCACACTGGCAATGGGAAGTAGGGAAGAATGCAGTCACTGCTTGCTGCTCCATTCTTTCTCCACCTCTGCAGCCCAGCATCCCATTTAGGGAATGGTATTGCCCATAAGGAACGACTCTTCCCACTTCAATGAATACAATCAAGATAACCCCGCCCCCACCCGCAAGCATACCCTGAGGCCTCTTTTTCAGATGTCTCTGGATTCTGTTTGAAGTCTGCCTCATCAACTTGTCATGCAAACACATTACTTTTAATCGAAACCTTTTCATTTTTTGTCCCTACAGGATTATGTCTATTCTACAATATAAAATTCACTCACTCCCGTCCACACCCTAGCAATGGGCAAAGAGACACCTTGGTGGTGGTGTCAGGGGCAGAGCAGATGTTCAACCTAGCTTGATTGCCTGGCTTGGTGGCGAAAGCTGTGTTATGCCTAAGACTCATTCAAATCAAATCAAATCAAATCAAATCCAGGCAGTGCAGCTTGTAAGGAAGAAGACAGATACAGGCCTGTGTCAAGGACTGCCATGCTACCCACAGACCTGCCCTCCAGTGCACGGCACAAGAGGGTCATAGATACCTGCTTGCCACCACGCCATACAGCACAGATGAAGGATTCACCCAGGAACATGCCAGCCACGTGGTCAGCCCACAGTGGGATCCACCACGATTCGCAAGTATGTGGTGGTCAGATGGGAGAGAAAGAGAAGTGGAGTGGCTTGATTGAGCATTATGAAGAGAGTTGGAACTGGAGACTCGAGGACAGGGAGGAGTAACTGCCTGTTGTGAGTAGCCAGCCTTGCCAGCTGGGGCCATGGTGAGGTCCCGGCCTGAGCTGCAGCTGGGGGCCATGTCCGAGTCCATGGCAACGCAGCAGCAGGGGTTGGGAAAGCCACCAGGCACCACATGGATATCCAGGGCTGTGCATAACTGTCTCCACTCTCACTAGATGCAGAGCTCTGGGAAGCTGGCTCCATCTCTCACGAGTGGAAACACTCAGGAGAGCAGACCTGTGCCTTACTCAGGCAGCACACGGGAGCTGGCCCTGGTTGGGGTGGGCGGGGGGGGGCGGTATGGGTAAGCGTGGGAGAGCTGACGCACCACTTGTCTGCTGTGGGGTGGCATGGGTACAGAGGTGATGCACCCACCACCACCTACAGCAGTGGGGAAAACTGACCCAGGGGTCTTGAGAGTGAGTGAGCTGGCCTGTCCCTCACCAGCTACAACACTCTGGAGAGCAGACCCTGCACCTTGCCTGGGCAACACAGTGGAGCTGGCCCTGTTGGCAAAGGCCCAGGTGAATCAGCTCCCAGGGTGTGCGCTCAAGAGAGCAGGTACAGCCCCTTACGGGCTGCAGCACTTGGGAGAGTGGGCCCCATACTTTGACTAGGCTCTGGAGGCATGGGTATGAGTGAGCCAGCCCAGAGGGCATGAGAGCAGGAGAGCTGACCCTGCCTCCTACTCTCTGGGTGGCCTAGCCGGAACTGTGCTGGAGAGCTCACCCTGGTGGTGCAGATAAGGGAGAGCCAGCAGGCTCACCAGCTCAGCTACCACCCAGGCCCAGATCCAGGGCTCTGAATTGGCCCACCCCAAAATCTATATCATCTGAAAATGGTTAGGACATGTGAAGGGGTCAGTCCTAGTGATCCAAAGCAGCAGGGTTTCCATGACACAGGGCAACAACAGGATAACTGGAAGAAGGACCAGTGAGGATCCAGTGTTGATGGTGTCACAGAAGACAGAAACCTCAAACCAGACCAGTGACTTAATGCAATGAACATCTGCAAGTGAAGATGTGTGGTGTGTGGTCAGAGGGATATACTGTGGGACACACTGTGACATACTACGGCTTCCATGATGAGGTGTTTTCTTTTTTTTTTTTTTTTTTTTTTTTTTGGTTTTTCGAGACAGGGTTTCTCTGCGATGAGGTGTTTTCTACGCTTTTTTTTTTTTTGGTGGTGGTGGTGGTGGTGGTGGTGTGTGTGTGTGTGTGTGTGTGTGTGTGTGTTTATTTGGGGGAGCATTGCAAGGTTGAAGGATGGCTATGAGGAGACAGGGAGATGAGCAGGACTGGGGTGCATTCTGTGAAACTCACAAAGAATCAATAAAAAGTAAAAAAAAAATCATTCACTCCAACTTTAAAACTCCTACAACTGCAGGGCAGTGGTGGCACACGCCTTTAATCCCAGCACTTGGGGGCAGAGGCAGGCGGATTTCTGAGTTCGAGGCCAGCCTGGTCTACAGAGTGAGTTCCAGGACAGCCAGGGATACACAGAGAAACCCTGTCTTGAAAAACCAAAAAAAAGAAAGAAAGAAAGAAAGAAAGAGAGAGAAAAGAAAAGAAAAGAAAACAAAAGAAAACAAAAGAAAAGAAAAAAGAAAAGAAAAGAAAAGCTCCTACAACCATTAACAATTCCAAAAGTTTCAAAGCAGTCTGTCAGCACTGGTGAGATGGCTTAGTGAAGGTGCTTCCTGTGGAAAACTAGTGTCCTGAATCCAATCCCTGGAGGTAGTGAGAGGGAACTGACTTCACAAAGATGTCCTCTGACCTCCCTATGAGCACCCATGCCCACACCAATATAATGAATGGAAAAATAAATTTTTAAGACCTGATCCTGAGAGTCCTCTTCCTGTCTGGAACTTCTGAGGCAGGCCTCCATTGTCTATTTGTTTCCCTTACCATTCTTATCTTCCAAGTTTCTGCTAGAGTGTCCCAGTAATCCCTGTTTACATCGTTGGGGATCTTTTCTAATCCAAAGTTCCAGAATGCCACATCCCAGCCATAAAACAGTTCCAATGGCCCAAAGACCACAGTTAGGTTTATGTCAGCAGCTGAGTGCCAGGTTTTGTCTTAACTTCTTTTCCCTATGCTGTGATAAAATACTGGCAAAAACAACTTAAAGGAGAAGGGGTTTCTTTGAGTTCACCATCAAGGCTACATTGCATCATGGTGGGAAAGTCAAGGCACGGGGGACTTGATGCAGCTGGCCACGTCAGATCCACAATCAGACAGCACAGAACGAGGAATTCGTGTTTTGCATCTTTGCTGAATCCTCCCTCAACTAACCCAGTCCAGATAATGTTCCCCAGTCATGCCCATAGAACTACTTCCCAGGGGATTTTTGTTTTGTTTTTGTTTGTGTTTGTTTGTTTGTTTGTTTGTTTATAACAGCCCTGGCTGTCCTGGAACTCAACATCAAGCTAGCCTTGAACTCACAGAGATCCACCTGCCTCTGCTTCCTGGACTGGGATTAAAGGCGTGCACCACCACACCCAGCTACTTTTGGGTGATTGTAGATGCTGTCAATTGTAAATAATTGTAAATAACACAAGCCATCACACCCAGGTTAGCCTTGAACGTGTGTCCTTCTTTTTACTCAGGCTGTTGACTTTCTTTGATTATAAATCTGCATCATGAAGGCCAGCTTTCCCAGCATGCTTTCATTGATTTTTTTGGCTAAACTCAAACTTAACATGTAGCCAAGGATGACCCTGAACTCCTGATTCTCCCTCCATATGCTTCAATGTGGGTTACTATGGTCAGTAACAATGACAAAGCAGTCTCATTCTGTAGCCCAGGATGGCCTTTAATCCACAATCCTCTTGTCTTATCTTCTCATGTACTGGGATTATAGGCATACACCAGTATGCTTAACGGCAATATGTTTCAAATCTAATCTGTATTTTTTTTTTAAGATTTATTTTATGTGTATGAGTACACTGTAGCTGTACAGATGGCCGTGAGCTACCATGTGTGTGGCTGCTGGAAATTGAGTTCAGGACCTCTGCTGGACCTGCTCGCTCCGGCCCGGCTTGCTCCAGCATAATTCACTGTAGCTGTCTTTAGCACCAGAAGAGGACGTCTGATCTCATTACGAGTGGTTGTGAGCCACCATGTGGTGGCTGGGATCCGAACTCAGGACCTTTGGAAGCACAGTCAGTGATCTTACCCCCTGAGCCATCTCACCAGCCCCTAATTTGTATTTTTGAACATTGTCTCCATCGCTTCCTTCTAGAGCAGTGTTCTCAACCTTCCTAACGCTGTGGCCCTTTAATACAATTCCTCATAGTGTGTTCACCCCCAACCATAAAATTACTTTCGTTACTGTTTCATAGCTGTAATTTTGATACTGTTTTGAATCTTAATGTAAATATCTGATGTATAGGAAATCTGATATTGCAAGTCCTGTGAAAGGGTCATTCGCAGCCCAAAAGGGTCGAGATGCCCAGGTAGCCACTGTTGTAGATAATTACCAAGCCTTGACTTATAATGTTTGACAGCTACGGATGTGATTTCATTAACCAGGGGTTGAGAAGAGATCCCCTGCAGTAGCGTGCAGGTCTAACAGGCATACATCAGAGCAAAAAGGTAGCAACACAAATATGAAACCGATGAGGGCTTTTATTGTTTGTATTATATTTTTGTTTGCTCAAGGTTTTCTTTTTGTTGGCTTTGGGTTTTGTTTTTTGGTATTAGGGACTGAGCCTCACTCATGTTAAGTACATGCTCTACCACTGAGCTTCACACTCAATTCCAGGAAATAATAGGTTTTCAG
>JADRCC010188610.1:0-12395 GCA_019843855.1 Hylomyscus alleni
GTTTTTTTTTTTTTTTTTTTAATTTTTATCACAGCAACAGATAAAGAATAGCAGATAAAGGCACACACACTTGTCTCCCAAGATGTCTTAAGCCCACATTTTAAATTCTTTTTTATTTTATTCCTATTTTTCTTGAGCCATAATTCCCATTTTAAGTGACATTTTCCTGTGGCCCATACTCCTCAGCTAATGTGCACACCAGGATTTATACCCCACACTCCCCACCCCCAGGAGCTGGCCTGAGTCTATGGGCTGGGATCCAGGTTCCCAGCATTTCAACAAAGACCACATGTTGTGCTCAAGGGGACAGGAGAAAGAGAAAGGCTCAACCTAGGCACGAAAAAGCTGCTGGCTGCTGAGCCCCCTGGGGAGTTACAAGTCAGAGCCTGTGTGATATCTTAGAGTCTCCTTTGGCCTAGAGTTCTTGGAACATTCCCATGCTAAGCTTCCCTGGCTGGGTAGACCAGCTCCTTCCCTGCAGAGGCCCTGGCAGAATAGCATTTGGGGCTGCCCTACACAGCTGTCCCTCCTTCCCTATCCATGCTGGCCATGGCCATGGCCACTAAGGATGCTCATTAATGCGCTTGGGTATTCGTATAGATCCCAGTCCAGCCTTGCTATGTGTCCCCTGGAGAGCTCACCTGACCTCTTGCCCTTTAGGGTTTCCTTGAATGTATACAGCTAGTTACAATGGCACTTGCAGTTGTTTTCAGGAACCAACATGGCAGATGGGCTCCAAACCCAGTAACATCACGCTTAGGCAACAGGGACCCACACATCTGTGGCCATGGCAACCGCCATACATTCCCAGAATTCACTTGACTCACCTTCCACCTTTACCTGTGAGTGGCTATGTCATAATCCAAATAAAAGGCAGACCCCTCTGACCTCTCTCTCTTTTTCCCCTTGTCTTTGTTGCCACCTTTGCACCTTCCCCCACAATAAGGCCCATGTGGAACCATATTGGCCTAGTGTGGTCTGTCTGGACTCTAGCTGCCATGTAGCACTTATTAAATAATAACTAGTAATATTGTAGTCATTGTTTTAAATGTACACATTAAAACTGATCCCAAGGAGGCAGGCTACCCTGTGAATTTATCCACTGGAGATACAATGAGGCCATTTCAGGGACAGAGGACCCCCTCCCCCCAGCACAGGCAACAGAGAAGGATAGACTCAACACTGTCAGAAAGACGAGGCTCCAACCAATGTTATTATCAGTATGCTACAGGTGCCAGAAAGAACATGTGTTCTCTAAGTCTCAGTTTACCTACGGGGAAGCCATCTCAGCTGTTTCTCACTAATAATGAGGAGGAGACTGGTGAACTGAGGACTATGTTTAATAATTTGCATTAATGAGCACCAGCCAGAAGCAGACACTGGTCATTTCACCAACCTTAGAGGCCAGCACCTTGCTGCACAGATTTGCAACCCCAGTGAGAACTCAGCCTCTAGGACTTGAGTTTGCATGCCAGTGCAATGGAGAGAATGCTAGCGGCCTCAGGAGTGGCTTGTGTGGATTTGCCAGCAGTGTCAGTATCCTTAGCCATGGCTCCTAAGAAACCTGATCACCTCCTGTATTTTTGGGGAGAAAAGTTCCTTGTTTAGGAGTCTTAGCACTGAGAACATGATGTTGGAAATTAAAGTCTCTCAGGTAAATGGAAGCTCAGGTTGAGTCCTCATCCTAATAGGACAGGCCCGACTCTTTCTACCTGTAACGCTACAAGGATGGTCCTCACTTGGACTTCTTCACAGAATGCCCTGGTTTCCTTCTTCTTCGGAGCCTATGGAATTATAAATGGACACAAGGCTTCGACAGCTCCTTTCCTAACAACTGATGTGCTCTGGTTGGCTCCCTCACCTGTACTGTGGACATGAATGAGGCACCTGTGGAGATGAACAGGCATGGAGGAGTCTTAGCTACTTTGCAATTGCTGTGAAAAGACACCATGAACAAGGCAACTTATACAAGAAAGTGTTTAATTTGGGGCTCCTGTTTCTAGGTGGTTAGAATCTTTGGCCATCACGGCAGGGAGCATGCCAGCAGGCAGGCAGTCATAGTGCTAGAGCAGTAGCTAAGTGCGTACATCTTGATTCACAAGCGAGAAGCAGAGAGAGAGCTAACTGGGAAAGGTTCGGGCTTTTGGAACCTTAAAGCTCCACCCTAGTGACACACCTCTTAATCCTTCCTAAACAGTCCCCCCAGGTGGGGATCAAACCTTCAAACGTATTTGCTTATGGAGGCCGTTCTCATTTGAACCACCATAAGGACCATGACTGTGTCTGACCAGCTATGCTGTTATCTTACTTTCATCACTGATATGCAAACACTTTAAGTTTTTTTTTTATACATTTATTTATTTAGTGTGTGTATGAGCATGTGTGCAGACACCATGGTATATGTATGGAGGTCAGAGGATTCAATTCTCTTCTTCCATCATGTGGAAGGATTGAAACGTTATCAGGCTTGGTGATGCAAACCAATACCCTGAGCCATCTCCTTGGCCCTCAAACACTTAGGTAAAACAAAAGACAAGCAGCAACACTCAAGCCATCCTAGCTGATTGTGTACAGCAAGCCCCCAGATCTAGGCTGTGCTGCTATGACTACAGGAAACAAAGGAGAATTTGAATTTGTAGAGTGGGTGAATTTGAATTGGAAGTTAGGGTGTTCTGCTCAAACGGGTCAATATCCTCACAATGAAGTCACTCTACCGTTTCATCCTCATTGTGAAGTATCAAGAGAGTGAGAACACAAGGACTGGCCTAAAACCATGGGTTTGTGGCTTTGAGAGAGGCCTGGGGCAGAATGCGGTATCATCATGTGTGACATCCCATACTGCCTTAGGACTGCAGGAAATCCTCACCAGTAAAGAAAGACTTTGGCTGACACTGTCTCCTGATCTTGAACTTTCTAGGTCTCATAACTATGCACCTTCATTCCTTATAAATTATAGCTTGTGGTGTCCGCTACAGCAACAGAAACCGGACTAAGACACTCGTTCAGGCATCAAGATTTCACAAATGCATCTCACTGAAGATTTCAGAAGGGTGGCAACTGTTACTTTAAAAGCAGGACCTGAAAGAGCAGACTTTATAAATCTCAGACTACTTCTCTCCGGGCTCAGAAGATCCTTTTTGAAACACTACAATGTAACACTTTTTCTAAGAATGATCAGAAGGCAGGAAAGACACCTCAGTAGAATGAGAACTTGAGATCAAACCTAGAACCTACGTTAAAACAAAAAAAATACCAGATGTGGTGGTATGCCTCTGTAATCCCAGAACTGGGAGGTGGAGACAGGCAATGCCTGG
This sequence comes from Hylomyscus alleni, assembly GCA_019843855.1. Lineage (NCBI taxonomy): Eukaryota > Metazoa > Chordata > Mammalia > Rodentia > Muridae > Hylomyscus > Hylomyscus alleni. The sequence goes on from JADRCC010188610.1 coordinate 3,315, forward strand.
GGTTCGCTAGCTACCCAGCATAACCTGAGCACTGGGCACCCAGGACAAGGCAGACTGGCAAGTAAAGCAGATGGTGTGTGAGTAGCAATACTAAGTGTTCACATCCGGCCTCCACGTGCACGCGCTGTCCTCTCCGCACATGCCTGCACACACGTTTGATCTGCTTCTCTGGAGAAGGAATCCCTCCCTTTCGGTTTATTCCTCTGGCCTGAGTGCTACCGAGGAGCCTGTGTTGTTTGCTGAATGAATACAGGCTGACTTAACTTTTGCAATCAGTAGAACACAATTCACACACCAGATTCTTGATTTATAAATATTTACCATCAGGACTTGATTTTAACTTTAATTAGCCCAACTGTTAAGGGTACCTCCAAAGTGAGAAATGAAATCCACCACTTTACACCAGATGTAGCGTCGGCAGTTGGTCTTTTATCTTTTATGGAGAAGGAGATGCCGGTATCAAGTGATGAAAATGTAATGCTTTACAGTAAATGGCAAAACATAAAACTGACCAAGTCCAGGAAAAATGAACTACATGACTACATGCTAGAAGACAAATTAAAGAGTGTGAAATCATCATCAACCTGGCTCCAGGAGAACGGGGTTTTAATGGTGCTGTAAAAGGGGACTCTTGTCTGTTCTTTTACAAAGTCAGCAGAAAAGAAAAGCCACCAAGACAAGTTTCTTAAAAATGTACTTCAGAGGGCACTATAGGGTGATTACCACTGTCTGGAGGCACACTTCTTTATTTAGAAGTTTTGTTCATAGAATTATGCCCCCAACAGTTGTTTGCTAGAATAGTGGTGCAGTGTATGCTTTAACAAATAGTTGCATTTATTTGTTAAATTCCAAAGGAATTTTGTTATCTAGTTTTGTGGCTCTCCCCTCTTCTAAACTAGTGGTCCCTTTTCAGAAAACTAGAAATAGCATGTATTCCTTATCTAATTCTAAATAATCTCAGGCTCAAAGTAGTCTAGTTTCCCATGCACTCCAGGAGCCCAAAGGTCCTTTGCATGGTGCTCAGCGTTGATGATCCATAGCAGACTGCAGGATAGTCCTCAGAACACATCGACCTGAAAAGGAGGAAGCCAGGTGCTTGGGCTAAGACACACCCATCTAGTCAATGGCTGCTGAGAGCCCAGCGAACAGCTCCTTCGGGAGCACCTGTTACACTCAGGCATGACGTCCAGCACCTCTCGGACATGCCTCATTTTCTCTACTGCACCAACTCTGAGATTGGGATGAGAACCTTGGTTTCACAAAGGACAGTATGAAGCAGAAAGAGATGCCACCTGGTGAAGGGGCTACCAAAAGGGTGAGACTGAAGTCTGTCCCAACCCATGGCCTGGTGCTTGCCTGCCCGTTACCCAGCTTCTCCTATCCCACCGGTCCCCATGTCAGCTACCTCAGACATCTTTTGTAAGTTTTCCCTTTATTGGCTTCTGCATCCTAGCTATCCTGTTACTTACTCAGTACTGTGTCTAAGTTACTGAGTTGCTTATGTCTTTCTAGCACATGTTAAAGTAAACACCAACCACTGTACATTTTAAGTATCACCAGGCCTTCCCATTCCTTCTCTACTCTAGGCTGCATCACAGGCCCCAGGCATAGTGTTGGGCTCACCCAGGACTATGAACTGAGAAGCAGAGGAGGCTCTCTGAGGGCAGACCCCCAAAGTGAGCCAGCCACATGACCACAGCAGGTTCCAGGAAGCACTCAGCAATCCCACGTGCACACTGTCTACCAAGGACCCAGAAAGCTAGTGTGTTTTCGGAGGGAGCACGTCTCGGAGGCAGACAGATTTACTACCTTTTCTTTTCTTTTCTTTTCTTTTCTTTTCTTTTCTTTTCTTTTCTTTCTTTCTTTCTTTTTTAATAGTTGGAACATGGCTATAACCAGTTATATACATGTTCTGTCTTGCCAATTACATATTAGAGAAATGTTGCTAAATAGCTCTACAGAGACCTCAGGACAGGTAAGCCCCAAATATTTACAGCCTAATGTTTTTCAAGAAGAAGTCTTATGGACAGCTACTCTAGACTAGCATTTTTTAAATTTTTCTACTTATGACACTGTTTGGCTTGAGAAATTTTTATACAACCCTGAAATATAAAAAGGTATTAAATAAAAAATATAAATATAAATATAAAAAGGTATGTAAATAAAAAACTGCTGACAACAAATCACAGTTATTTCATTGTAATTCTTTGTATATGTATAATTTTATCATTTATTAGAGATGAAAGCAAATCTGTACACCAAGGAGATGGACCTGCTTATTTTACAGGAAGAATTCCATCTTAGGGCTGGGGAGATGGCTTGGCAACTAAAAGCACTGGCTCCCAGGGGATCTGACAGCCTTCTGGTCTCTGTGGGCACCAAACATATATATGATACAGACACAGACATAGGCAAGACACCTGCACACATAAAATAAATATGTAAAATTTTAAAAAGAGAATTAAATCTTGGCTGAATATATAAGACATTTTACAGAGTGGACACTTTGACTATAACTACAATCCAAGGACTTCAACTCACAGAAATAAGTAGTCTGAGATAGCAGAAATAAGTAGTCTGAGATAGCAGAAATGAGTAGTCTGAGATAGCAGAAGCACATGTACACCATTTCAGAAACTCTTGCAATATCTGTCCTAATCACCACCAAACCCGTTAACATATTTTAAAGGAAACTCAGTCAGCAGCTCAAGCACAAGTTTTTAAAATAACCCATCCTGACATAACCCCACTCAGGGATACACTAATTTGGTTCTTACATGCTAAGGAGTGAGAGTTGGAAACAATCATCTTTGTTTTCTGCAATTAAGCTATTCTGTTTCTATAAGAGCAGAACATTTTATATGTACATTTAAGAACACCCTGCAATTCATAACATATAATAATCTTGAATTTGAGCAAAGACACTTTGGGCAGCAGCATCTGCAGGTGTTGCGTGGCGTGTCGGTGTGCGCAATGCTAACTGCACACACGGAGTGTTCAGGACCAAGGCTGCAAGGATGCTGTGCACTGCAAACAGTACATCACAATGCCAATGCTTCTGGAAACACTTCGAGTTGTGATGGGCTTGATTCTGAGTTAGTTTTTGATCATTGTGTGTTTTGTTTTCCTGTCTCCTATCCCATATTCAGTAGTGTGACCCCATATATGGGCACGTCTCGGTTTAAGAAGCAGTGCTTTAGGAAGTATGCCTCCCATCCAGAACTCGGCTGACCATTATAGGCAGTGTGGGCATCCCAGCAAGGCTGCTGCTAGGGAGATGTGAATAAGGCCAGGCTCTGTCCCTGTTAACCAGTAAGTTTTTATCAAGGGGTCACTACTGTGTGACAGGTTCAGGGTTGGACTTCCATTAATGAATACAACCAGAACCCACTTCCTGGTAGCATCAGGATATAGATAGCTTTAGGAGTGGTGAGACAGAAGGCCTAAAACTCTCTTCTGACTGTAATGTAGCCCTGGACGCTTGACCTCTACCTTCTTTAAAAACTTGAAATCCTAAGGCCACAACCAAGGGCTGAGAGCTCACCCTTTCTTTCTGTTTCTCTGTTAAAAAGCACACAAATACTAGAGATGAAACTAATTCTGTGAAATTACTCATTAACTTTTGCAAGAAAGATCAACTTGCTGGAATTTTTTATAATTGCCAAATGTGCCCTGGGCACTTTAATACACCATCCTTAAGCTCTGTGTGGAGAATGAGAGGAAAGAAAAGGTATCGAGACATCAAGGGGAAACACAGGCAGTCACATACTTTCCTGTTTTCTTTTTTTTAAGATTGAAAATTTGAACTGCAATCTGCATTAACTGGGTCACATATTAACCTTCTGCTGAGAGCAGCCTGAGGGACGAGCAGACCTCCAGCTTCCACCCAGGTTTCATTATCTACGATCTGTCTGTGCAACTCCAACTAGGTATCAGGTGAATTAGGGGGAAAACCAATTTCTACGTCCCTGGATGTGAGGAAACTGATTATCCCCAGGCAGAGCAAAGGAAGGCTGGGAATAAGCAGTGCTGCTTCCCATTTGTGCGCCTGTCCTGCCCTGATACCTGTTTATTTCTACCAGTTACTGACAATGTTTTTGGTCACACAGAGAAGCTCCCCACCCCCGTCACTGACTTCAAAAGCAGAAACAGGAAGCATCCGTTTCCAGGGAAACCTGAGGTTGGAAGCTCTTCAGTTTCTGGATCCCAGAGCGCATTCCTATACAAATGGCAGTCTATTGTATGGTGACAGCCCTTCCTCCTCATTTACCTCATCCCATTTACAAAAATTAATGCAACAATGGGAGATGATTGTTGATGCTCATTATTAAATCATTTATTCATCCCACACAATGATTCAGAATTATTCATTAAACTCACTGGGAGGAAGCAGGGTTTTATCTTCACAGTGGCTTGGGGAAGGATGTATTCTTTAAAAGGATATTTTATAACAACACAATTATCGTAATTAAAAGCTACCCTGATCATCTGATGAGCTTTTGACATATTTTTGAGCACTGGCATTTTAGCACAAGGAGAAAACCGAGACTGAAATAGTATTAGGAAATAATATTGCTGTGGGGACAAAAGCTAGAGGCAACATTAAATACCACCTGCCACCCTCACCCCAGCTTTATCAATGTCTTTAAGTTATACATTTTACAAAATATCATTGACTGCCTGGCTTTCCAAAATGGGTTCAAGTTCTCTGGCTGTGGCTTCATCCATATTCCGTGTGGTCAGTGGCAGCCCCTGTCCTACCCCTGACAGACACACATACAGGCCATCCAAGCCTCCGAACCTGGCAGCCACAGCAGTTCTGTCCACACCTGAACTGCAACTTCATATGTTGCCTGTTTGTTTTGTGTCTGACGGCCAGGCTTAGCATGCCATAGAGACCCACAGTAGTAGGGGCTTTGATCTCTCTACTTTTCCTTGATGAAGTAGATTTAGGTGAGGATCCTCAGGCCAGGGGCAAAGAAGGGCTGGGGGAGAAACAGATTGATGAGTGACCTAGATGACAGGCAGGGAGGAGAGACAAAGGCCACACACCCTAGACGTGCAGGGCACAGAACAGACGATACGAGTTGTACTCTTCTCGGTATGTGCTTGTCCCAGAGTGTGTCCTGGACACCATTGAGCTTTGTGAGCTGGCTGTTGAGGGCTGGATCTAAGTTAAAGACTTCCCTTCATGCATGCACTCCATCACAGTGGCCTTCCTGTGAGCTGAGCCCTGAGTCAGGCCTAAGGGCAGGGCAGATGGGTCTTCACGGAGCTGACAGTCTAGTGAGCGACTCAGCATATCAACACTTGCAAATCCAACTGACCAGTGCTAGATCAAGACAATGCTGGCCAGGAACTGGACGGGAAAAGAGTTTTATACCAAAAAGGTAAAAACTGAGTTGGTCTCACAGCCAGAGCAAAAGGAAAGGACTTCTGGGAAGGGCAAGCTGAAGGGCTGGACCTTGTGCTGGGGTAGGAGAGTGTATGGAGGTCCTGGCTGGAGCTGATTCAGTATGAAGGAAGCAGAAAAAGGCCCCAAATGAACACAGTCCTGCCAGGCAAGGAGGCCCCACTGGACCCACAGCCCACAGGATGCCAGGGTCTAACACCATCAAGAATGGAAACACCACCAAGGTGAGGCTCTGTTCTGCTTCACTCCTACAAGCCAACTTCTGGATTGTAATTTGGTTTTCCATCTAGTTCTGCCTAGGGGCAGGGGCTGCACGGACAGGGTTTGTCCTACCCAAAGGCACCAACCAGCTGTAGATATCAACCTTCACAGGATGGGGCCATGGGATTCACTTCAGAAGCACACACAGTCCTCGGTGGATGTGCAGACACGAAATCCCGTTCCAGAACCTGCTACAGCTGTTGTGTCCTGCAGGCTCTGGGTGGGTTTCCCACACTTCCTCCACAGGCACCCTGTTAACACTGTGGGTCCTCTCAGCACCTGGACATTCTCATAGATGGCATGTGCTCTGTCCTGGGATGGGCAGTCCAGACCCTCGTGCCACTTGAGAATGCTGACAGAAGGAAGAACAGCCAGCAGTTGGGGACTGAGTTTGTATCACTTACATGCATCCATGTGCGGTGAAAGAACTGAATGTAAAACAGTCTCCATGGTGGAGCAGATGCCATCCTGACATTAACTCTGCTTCCTTGGCATCAGAAATGCTTTCCACACTAACTCAAGCATGGCCTGAGATATCAAAGGCCTTCTATAAGAGTTTCCCAATCTCATCTCCACAGAACAGTTGGAGAAGGTCTCTGATGACATGAGCTTTTTGTAAAATGTCCTCGAAGTACAGAAGGGCTTATTGGGTTTCACACTGGACCATGAGTAAGAGAAGACCAGAGGTTGTTTTTTTGTTTTGTTGTTGTTGTTGTTTAAATAATTTTGGCTCTTGAGTGAGCCCACTTTGAACTTCAAGCCTTGCTCCTTCTTGCAACAACTAAATGAAGCAATTCATTTCTTACAAGTGTGTGATTCAAATAAGCTGTGGAACAATCTAAGAGGGGCAATCAGAGACAAGACACATAGCCACTGTCATTGCTGGAGAGCACAAATCACTGAGGTGAGCCACCTGGGACACTCCATTTCTTGAGAGAGGGCGCCAGAAGGAGAACTAAGGAGGAGAGAGGTGGCATGGGCGAGTACCAGGGAGTGGCCATCATAAGCTAAGGCTGACCTTTAAAACAAGGCATCTTCATTTTGCGATTGTATGCTTGTGACCACATGAATGATCAGCTGCAAGTCTACATGAAAGTGATCCTATGCACGCACCTCCCCGTCCTAATTCAGGAAGGAAGGAAGGAAGCAGAATGTACCCCTGAACGGGTGAACACAGGAAGGTTTCAGGATCCATCTACTAAAGCCTCACCCCAAGGCTTCCTGTGTGACACATGAGGACTACGGTAGGGTGCCTGGGTCTTAAGGCTCCTCTGCCCTTGAGCCAGTTCATCTTGCCACAGAAAGGAAGGAAGCTGTCATTAGCCCTTTTCATCTGCCCAGGTACATGTAATCACACTCTGGGCCCTTCTGCTAGGACCCCTGACCTCCATGACTCCCATCCTCAGCTGTGGGCATCTACTTCAGGGGCCAGGCAGGTCAGGGCCATCCCACATGCTTCCTAGGAACACCACTCTTAACCATCCTATGGTGTCTGTAGACACTGAGGCAGGAAGGCATTGGCAGCTTGTCCACAGCTATAGTACTAGTGAGTAAGATCAGAACCAGTCCCATCCAAGCCTGTCCCCTCCCCTCTTCACCTCACCAGGTGGCAGAAGGAGGTTGATGCACACATAGCCCAGGTGTTACCTGCTCGGGTGAGCTTGTCGGCCAGTTCCTTACGCACGGTCTTGGTGAGGTTGAAGTAGTCGTCATCCTCATCAATACTCTGCAGGAACAGTGGGATATGCTGGAAGACAATGGCATGCTGGCACTGCTTCTGCTCTGCAATGCTCAGCTGTTGGTCCAGCCAGCGGTCCTGGGCCTGCTTCAGTGCGGGGCAGCTGGAGGCATCGTATAAGAACTGGGAGTTGAGCACCAGGAACAGGACGCCCCCAACCCAGAAGCTGAAGTAGTCATCTCCCCATGTCTGGCAGAACTCTTCCACAGTCTCGGCTGTGGGGGCATTGCCCAAGTCATGGTTGCCACTGACCAGCACCAGTGGGATGTCCTGGTCGATGGCCTTCAGGACTCGCTGCAGGTCCCTGGTCTGTTCCTTCCGCCATGGAGTTCCTACAAAGTGAAGGGTGACGTGAGAGGACTGCAGGCCATTTATTTACCTATTTACTTGCAAGAAACTAAGTCAGAACAATTGAGAATACTGTCACAGACATGCCGAACAGATGACGCGTGTACCTGTCTATTGCTCAGAGTTTCACATTTCCTGCTCAGTCCTGCAACCTGGTAAGTTTGCTGCCACCTCAGGGTGCACCTGGCCATCCCTGTGCTACGTCTGTGTGGACCTGGTTTTGAAGAAGGGCTGTGCACAGGTATCTATCTGGCCTAACAGAGTCCATCAGTACCTTGGGAGGAGAAAACCCCTGAGTCTAGTGATCAATGTGCCAGTGCCTACCACGGGAAGAGGTGGTCCGTATCTCTTCAGCAGTTCAACGAGGCACATACAGGCTCAGCATCTTAGTGCTCAGCACATCCCCCCTCCCACTCTGGCATACAGGACTCAGAATGGAAATGATTATTTGGATAGAGAGTTGGAAAAAATGTGTGGGCAACTAGCACCCTCCTCTTTTATCAGATTGCTGGCTTCTGCACTTCCTGTAATAATGTATTAAAGCTTTAATAAGTGGATTTTGAAATGACCAATTCAATTCCACATCTGTTCCTCACAGCCTTTCTGTGCAAACTTATTCAACAAATATTTATTGAGCATCGACTATGTGTGAAGCATCAATTTAGTGACAGAAATAAGCATAAAATCTCTTCCTCTAAACTTGGGAGTTGGACCATGTGTTAGGTAAATTACCAACATGCACCCCACCTGCCTTCGATGCCATGAGGAGCTACTGAGGAAAAGAAAGCAGGATGAAGGTTTAGCTCCAGTGCCAGAGGCAGCACAAGGATGGTGGAAAGGAGCAGTCTACTGCCCTGGATAGACATGACGGGACCCACAGCAAAGGGATTAAAGCTGACACTTCACAGAGCTGGAGGCGCAGGTCTGAGTATCCCCGATAAATGATGGGTAATCCTGAGGTGATGCTGCTGTGCTTATAACATGAGTTGGGGTTATACATGAATCGAAATATTTGTATGTCACCAAAACTGCACACTTATATGCCAATTAGAAATAAACCTTAGAGAATGCCAAGAAAAATCCTCATGAAGCAACTGAGCTAAGAAAGGCAGAGATGCAGAGACAAAGGAATTCAGATGCAAAGCAGCAAGCATGATGTGAGGACCAGGGGAACCCAGGGCAGAAATCAGGAAACACAGTGCTGCAGAAATGCCAGCTGCTCAGAGGTCACTGTTAAAGGGGCCTCCATCCTCTGCTGCTCAGAGGTTACTGTTAAAGGGGCCTCCATCCTCTGCTGCTCAGAGGTTACTGTTAAAGGGGC
>JADRCC010188611.1:2108-16172 GCA_019843855.1 Hylomyscus alleni
CAAATGAATATGTCATTAATCCTCTTCACGGGAGTTGTCTAGGAGGAATTGACAAAGACAAGAAATGAGATATGGGTGTTATCTTGTTTAGATTGAATAGATATGATTAAGTTGTGTTAAACAATATAAATTCCCCAAACTCATGATTCTGGTCTTAGAGTGCTTTTGTTGTGCCAGGGAAATGTTAATGATTCCCCAAAACACACACAGGAGCCAATCTGATGCAACTCACAGCAGGGTCTTTATGCTATCCAAGCTAGCTCGCTCCCCCCCACCTCCATGCACCACCAACATGCAGGACAGTTTGGGTGGTGGGGGAGCCCTGGATGTCTATCAGGGCAAGGCTTTATAGTAAGCAGCCAGCAGGGAATCCGTGTGCAAGCATCTCACTGGAAAGCTCCCGTGGCCTTTAACATAATTGGCTGGTGCTGGGAGTCAACAAGACCAGTGTGTCTCCAGGTTATTCCCCAAAAAAACCTATACCCCCAGGTTACAAGTCCACCCCTTGCCTAATGACCACCAATGCAGAGGGGAGCAGAAGTTAAGTTTCTGATCTGACTCCCAGCACCAGCCAATTATGTTAAAGGCCACGGGAGCTTTCCAGTGAGATGCTTGCACACGGATTCCCTGCTGGCTGCTTACTATAAAGCCTTGCCCTGATAGACATCCAGGGCTCCCCCACCACCCAAACTGTCCTGCATGTTGGTGGTGCATGGAGGTGGGGGGGAGCGAGCTAGCTTGGATAGCATAAAGACCCTGCTGTGAGTTGCATCAGATTGGCTCCTGTGTGTGTTTTGGGGAATCATTAACATTTCCCTGGCACAACAAAAGCACTCTAAGACCAGAATCATGAGTTTGGGGAATTTATATTGTTTAACACAACTTAATCATATCTATTCAATCTAAACAAGATAACACCCATATCTCATTTCTTGTCTTTGTCAATTCCTCCTAGACAACTCCCGTGAAGAGGATTAATGACATATTCATTTGAAAGTATTTGAAATTTGTCCATACTTGTGACATTATACCAAACATTTTTCTTCATAGTAGAGCTATGTCTGCTAAACTGCTATTCACAAGAGGATAGGTATTATGATGGCTAATGTCTTAGGGTTTTACTGCTGTGAACAGACACCATGACCAAAGCAATTCTTATAAAGAACAACATTTAATTGGGGCTGGCTTACCGGTTCAGAGGTTCAGTCCATTATCATCAAGGCTGGAGCATGGCAGCATCCAGACAGATTTGTTCCAAAGGTAGCTAGCAGAAGACTAGCTTCCAGGAAGTTAGGATGAGGGTTTTGAAACCCAAGGCCATGGTGGCACACCTACTCCAACAAAGTGACTCCTCTAAATAGTATCTCTCCCTGGGCTACACATACTCAAACAACTACAGCTAGTATTGGGATCAATATGATGGGATCTAAATAAAGCTTCTTGGTATGCCTTGCTACTTCCATATTTTGGTTAGACTCTTGGCCCGCTTATGAGGGATTCACTACATTAGGTTTACTCTGAGTGGAGCTATTCTGTGCTGTGTTTCTAAATGGAATAAAAAAGATATGTTCAATATACTAGCTTTCATTTCCCTGTGCTTCTTGCCTGTGGAGGGTTCTTTCCTTTGTTTCTCTAAGACATAGCCCTATCTGTCCTGGAACACATTATGAAGACCGGGCTGGTCTTGAACTCACAAGGATTCCCCTTGCATCTGTCTTCCCAGTGCTCAGATTAAAGGTATGCAGCACCATGCCTGGCAACTGTGGTGGTTTGAATGAGGAGTGGCCCCATAGGTTCAGGTAATAATTAGTTGATTCACAGTTGATAGTGCTGTCTGGGCAGGAGTACAGCCAAGACAATGGGTCTGGGGATTTGAGAGTTTGTATCCCTACCCTTTTCGCATATTGCTCTCTCTGTGCTTATGCGGGAGGACGTGAGCTTTCTGGTTCCTGCTCTTGCACTGTGCCTTCTCCTTGCTGCTATGCATGGAGATGCAACCATGATGAACTCTTGTCCCTACAGAACAATAAACCAAAATAAACCCTCTCTTCGCAGCAATGGAAAAGTAACTAAAGGATGGAATGTATTCAGGTGCCTCGAGCTCCCTCCAACATGACATCTGCACCATTATGTACTATCTTCTCAAACTGTGTGCCAAAATTAACATTTTCTCAAACATTTTATCATAGCAACAGAACAAGAAACTAATACAGCTACATCGTTCATTTTGTATATTAGATGCCTAAGCTCTCTATATGGCCATGATAGATTATCAATTCAGAATCCATGATTAACACATGATGCAGTTAGGTAGGTTTACCATATTTGTGACAGTGGTGTTTGGATATTTGATCAGAGTAATGAGAAAATAGACTGAATCCTACTACAATGGCTCTCCACCCACTTGATTTAGTTGACATTACTTCTCTGACATTCACTGTTCTCTTTTTATTGCCTTTATCCAGTCAGAATGTAGTCTTCCTTCTAGTTGATAATGAGAATGAAGATCCCACAGTAAGGCCTTGGAACCTTACACATATGCCTTACACATTCTCTATGTATCTCTCACCTCTTTTGTGTCTTCATTATTCGATCCTTTCTCAAGTCAGCCAATCATACTCACTCTATTTAAAATTTTATATCAATGCATATTTTCTTCATGGCCTGCCCTTCTCAACTTTACATTTCCTCTTTTGCCAATCATATGCACTCAGCCCTCTATAGTTGCAGAATCAACTACCCATGAATCAAAACTCTTTAGAAATAATGTCACATCTCTACTGAACATATTACAGGCGTCTCTCTCATCCTAAATAATACATCATGGTAATTATTAATACAGTATTTACAATGACTATTATAAGCAATATAGGAATGATTTAAATTATATAGTGGGGTTGAACTTGCAAATACTATGTCATTTCATATTAATAACTTGTACATCTGCAGATCTGGTATTTGCAGGAGATCCTGAGACCAATGGAGACTGAAAAATAACTGTAATATATTCATTATGCTTGCAGGTTATCATTTTGTATGCTCTGATAGAATGAAAAACCTAAGAATAAGAATTCATCTTGTTCATTTCTACATTACTCATACCTAAAATAGTTTCTGACATATATAATAGGCTCAATCAAACATGTAATAACTTCAATATAATATATAAATATGTGGATATAAATATGTTGTGTGAACATATAACTAAATATACACACATTGTGAAACTCATATACCTCTGGAGAGGCAGAAATTTGAACCAGGTGAATGAAGTCTCATTTGAATAAATAGATCAAGGAACAAGTAAAGTTGGATCTTATAGCCTGGCTTACTCCCACTACAGAATCCTCCAATTATTATGGCCTCTCAAATTCAATTTTAGTAGTATTATATAAAAGTAGATAAGCATCGTGTAGCAAACATGCAGGATTCATTGAGACATTGAACAGTATGGAATATTCTGTTTTCAATTGATGTTTGCCTATAATCAAATGTACATTCACTTTACAAATTGGTGTCTGCTATTGTTTTTCTCTGTAGTGGTCCCCAAAAGGCCCATTTGTTGAAGGTATGGTACCCATCCTTTTGTGAGCTGGAATGCAGTCTAAACATTAAAAGGTGAAGGCTGGCTACAGAAATGTTAGTGTTTTAGTTACTTTTCTATTGTCATGACAAAACACTATGACCAAAGTAACTTATAAAAGAAAACACTTAATTTGGGGAGTTTCTTACAGTTTCAGAAGGCTAGTCCCTGACCATCATTGGCAGAGAGAATTGTATCAGGCAGGCAGGCATGGTGAAGGTGCTGGAGCCATAACTGAGCGCTTACATCTTAATCTGAAGTCAGGAAGCTTAGAGTATCAGACTGTTCCTGATCCACCCCCAGTGATACACCTCCTCAAGGCCACATCTAATCCTTCCTAAACTTAGTTCACCTAGTAGGAACCAAATAGTCATATATATGAGTCTATAGGGCACATTCTGATTAAAACCACCACAGTTAGTCTTCAGAATAAGTAGAGGCTCACAGCCATCCATTGAGCTGAGTACAGGGTCCTCAGTGAAGGAGCTAGAGAAAGGACCCAAGGAGCTGAAGGGTTTGCAGCCCCTTAGGACGAACAACAATATGAACTAACTAGTACCCTCAGAGCTCCCAGGGACTAAACCACCAACCAAGGAGTACAAGTGGTGGGAGTCATGGTTCCAGCTGCACATGTAGCAGAGGATGGCCTAGTTGGTCATCAATGGGAGGAAAGGCCCTTGGTCCTGTGAAGGTTCTAAACTCCAGTGTAGGGGAATGCCAGGATCAAGAAGCAGGAGAGGATGGGTTGTTGAGCAGGGGGAGGGAGAGTGAACAGGGGTTTTTAAATTTTTATTTCTTTTTTTTTCTTTTTTTTTTCCAGAGGGGAAACCAGGAAAGGAATTATCATTTGACATGTAAATAAAAAAAATATTAGCCGGGCGGTGGTGGCGCACACCTTTAATCCCAGCACTTGGGAGGCAGAGACAGGCGGATTTCTGAGTTCGAGGCTAGCCTGGTCTACAGAGTGAACTCCAGGACAGCCAGGGCTACACAGAGAAACCCTGTCTCAAAAAAAAAAAAGAAAGGAAGGAAGGAAGGAAGGAAGGAAGGAAGGAAGGAAGGAAGGAAGGAAGGAAGGAAGGAAGGAAGAAAATATTTAATAAAAAAAGAATATATGCCTTCAAAAGCAACATTGTGCCACTGTCCCTTGCTCTCCCCCTCTATGTTTACAAGCTTCCTCACCCATACAATACTGTCAAATTGTCCTGTTACCACAGGTTCAAAAGGAGCAGGCCGGGGAGCCACAGACTGAAGCCAGGAGGGAGAATACACATCTCATCCCAACAAATTGCTTTTCTTCAGTATTTTATCACAATGACACAAGCCTGACAATTTCCAACATAGTCAATATGTGCTCATTTGAGAAAAGGAAACAAATCTAAATTTAGATATATAAACCAGCTTAATCATATTTCACAACATCTCTATTTGTAAAATGTATTGATAGGCAAAAAAAATCTAAGAAGAAAACATTTGTATTTTTTAATTTGGAGCATAATTGCATTGTTAAAAAATACAAGAGGAATAGTAGCACAAAGTATACCCACATATCATTACATGGATTTAATTATGAGCATGTTTAACCCATTTGTTTTATTATTTCCTGTTTCCATTCCCTATGTATACAGCTACACATACACACATAAAACCACACATACACACACATATACACACACACAAACACACACACTCCGAGTTTATTTGGTACTAATGTCTTTTTTCTGAAAAGTGACTGACTCCTTCCAGCTTTTTCATATTTTTGATTGAATACCAAGATGATAACTAATGCTGAATCTTAGGAAAACCCTAATACTTAGTCAGAAAAGTTTAATTCTTCATTAGTACAAACTATTTTCAAGACTACAGAACCATCTCATTAAGTCAAGAAGATGCTTGAGCAGTCTTTGGTCTAGGTTTGTGGGAATTTCTTTAGAACTAAAAATCTACCTCTACTTCCCTGATATTGTCATTGTGCCATTCTAGCCTTCATAAGAAGAGAAGAATGAGCGTTTAGGAGAGTACTCAGCCCTTGGGGGTCTTGTCAGTGAATCCCATCTGACATCCCTCCCCACCTTCTCTCTTTATCCTTGTGGTGATCAGAATCCAGCACTATTTCACATTTGAAAGCCGTAATGTATCCTGGTATGTCGAACCTGACTACTGGACAGTTTTATCAGGCAACTGCAGCTAGATAGAAGTAAAGCATGACTAGAGTTTAAGAAGTGCAGTTTCCTCTCACAATGCCTTCATAAATTTTATATGTCTGCATAAACATTGGGTGGAATTAGCAAAAGTCTTGATTTTTAAATTTCAGAGATTGAAAAAGAGCGATTATATTTTCTTCTGAAATAAATAAAACAAATGTTTGACTATAACATTTAAAGATGAATTGAATGTATTTAGAGTAGTTTGTACAGGGCTTCAAACTCTAACTGCATAAGCATTTTATTGAGAAAAATAATTTTGAAAATGTAATTCATAGAGTCATTAAGAAAGTGTTTATTGAGCCATTTGAAGATAATCAGTAAAATCGCTAGCCATTTCTACAAAACCTCATATCAGAAAAGAGGAGAACACAATCACTAAGAAGTCATTATTGTCACAAGTTAAAATTCCATATATGTAGCGTATATTAGCACTTTTCATTAAGAAAATTATCCTATTATCTAGACAGCATATAATACAAATTAAGGCCATTGGGGCAAGTTTTATAACATTATATTGACAGAGAAATAAATTTGAATTTAACCACCTATGAAGTACTTTACTGAACCATAACACAATAGTACTGAAAGTGGAAAAAAATGTTGAAAGTGACTGGGCACTTCTTTCTATCTTCACTGGGGAGTGGCAATATGTAATCAGGAAATTTCTCAGCATTAGCAAGACACTCCACAGTAGGAGGGTTGTAAATGGGAACGATAATCAGTTAACTGGAGTATGCTTTAAGGCACTTTTAAAGACCAAGAATATAAGCCCTGATGGTACAATAAGTCTTACATTACAGAAGCCCTGCAGGTACAAATGTAGTTTGTAGATGACTGCTATTCTGTCTTTCTTGGCCTAAACTTTTATCAATGTTTTCTTTGTTAAACTTGGTCACAGAACAGAGAAAGAAGCCAAGATGAAGAGAAAGCTTTCCAGCACAAAGATAAAGGTAAATACAGAATCTTTCCAAAGATCCTGTGTAGAATTTGAGGACACTAGCTCCCTCTCCCATCTAATGGTGAGTAGGATGGTACATATTAAATCTGTGGACAAAAATACGTACACTAAGTTGTGGGTAAGTGCCTAATTATAGGAGAAAGAAGTAGAGGTAAGTGTAAAACACTGTACTTCTATAATACTTTCACTTGCAAAATACATGCCACTGATGTCATCCCATCCATAAACATAACTATTGACTGCTACTCACAGCAAATACACCTTAAAGTTTAGTAATAGAAATTAGTAAACATTTTATTTACTTGTCACATTCTACTTTCACTTGAGAATTTTTTGTCCCATTTTTATAAGGGGATTCTACCCTTTATAAATCAGGGCAGCTCTATAACAAATGATAGATTAACAATTCGAAAGCCCAACTAATTTACTGACATGCACATGAACTTCCCATAAATTTATGAAAAGCAAAGGCCAAATAATTGAACCTGAAATATCGTCTACATAGTGGAGAGAGAACTAGAGGGAGCAGGAACTGATCACAAGTCAGTTGAATGGGAAAAAAACATCACATCCAACAAAACCTTCAGTATTAGGCAAGAAAAGTCCCCCAAAAGACTAGGTCTCACAAAACAATTTTTCTGGGTATTGTGATGACTTTTGTTTTCCTGTTGTATCCATTTAACCTTTCCTGGTTATTTGACAAGATTTCCAAATAGAATATGAGAAGACACTTATTTTTGTTTTTGAATAAGTTTCCTGAGTCACACAAGGAAATTTTGGAAACAGAGCCCTTGTGCTTAGAGTACAAAGAGGGAAGGTTAGAGAGACCTTGATTCTGAGAGAATTACTTCAACTGAGCAAGACAAAGTATAACATGTTTTGTGGTATCATTTTTTTGCCCCCAAAGTATATTGGGAACATACCAGTGTGGTGGTTTGAATAAAAATGGTCTCCATAGGTCCACAGAGAGCGATATTATTGGAAGATATGGTCTTGTTGGAGTAGGAAAGACCTTGTTGAAGGATGTATGTCATTATGAGCAGGCTTTGACGTCTCAGATGCTCAAGTCAGGCCCAGTATATCAATGTCTTTTCCTGCTACCTGTGGATCAAGGTATATAGCTCTCATATCTGTCTCCAGCATCATGTCTGCCTGCATGCCACCATACTTGCTGCTATGATTATAATGGACTAAAGCACTGTAACTGTAAGCTGGCCCCAATTAAATGTTTTCCTTTATAAGAGTTGCCACTGTCATGGTATCTCTTCACAGCAATAAAACCCTTAATATGGTGTACTCTAACTTGCCAGAGATTGTGTAATGCAGCTACTTTTCATTCAGAAAAAAAGTATTTTAATAAGTTAAACTTTAGATTAGGTCTTAATTTTAATTAAGTGCTTTAAAAGAATTTAAATGGTTTAACTACAAATACAGAGCATTTCAAATATAACAGTGTACTTCAAGAAATTTAAAAAGTGATAAAAGCTTAACCCATGTCACAAATGAACATATATATTAAATATTTATATTGTATATTAATTGTATCCATCTCTTTCTCTTTATATGATGGCTGGGGGACAGTACTAAGACAATTTTCTGAACTCTCACTTTGCAGCTAAATTCTGTTTCAAAATAAATGAATACAAAAATATAAACCACTTAAAGATTTATCACACTTTAGTTCAATAATATGTGAACACTCTAAATATCCTTTCTAAATTTAGTAACACAGTATTGTTCAAATTAATTTGTTTAATGAAGTTTAAAATTCAGCCTGTATTCCTCAGCTGACGTACTCAACAGCTACATGCAACTAGCAGTTTCTATAATGGATGCACAGCATTGACAACCTTCTAGATAGTTCTGTGAAGCCTCATGACTCTGGAGGTTCAAATTAATATTGAATGATCCTCATTAACTGCACACTTCTCTGGCTCTTCTATTCTAATCATTACTGCTGATTATAGACAGATGATTTTAGTTGCCCATTTATTAGAAAAATCTGACTCACTACAACAGAGAAAACTGACAAGAAAATGATTTATAGAGATCATTTTCCCATTATAATTTATTTATATTATACTAATAAAATAACTCTATTATTTCAAAATATGTAAGCTTTAAATGTTGTTTAGTTGAAATGGTCAATAGATGAGGTGTTACATCAAAGAAATTTTCATCTGAAGCTTAAGTAATTGAACATTTCATTACAATCCACTTAATGACAAATTTTTGTCAAAGTATAAGAACCTATTTTGCTGTCTTCTATTTTAAATATAATTAAATTGTCTTTTGAATGCTAATACTGTTCTAGGGCCTTAGGCTGTTCATACTGTCAATCTATTATCCCTGCAGAACAAACCAGAGAATGCCTTTTGTCAGTGATCTCTCAGAACATAACCAGAAAGTTAGATTTGTAATTAAATACCCTGTATATGGATAATTTTATAATTACCCTGATCATCTGAAATTTTAGATTTCAAAGACTCAAAAAACATTTATACAACGTGAAGTTTATAACAAACTAAGAACTGTTCATCCAAAATTTTGTTAAAATTGGGACAAGGTATGGTGCCGTGCACACTTAATCCCAGCCCTTGGGTGGCAGACATAGAGTCAGATCTCTGTTAAATTTAAATCAGCTTGGTCTACATAGTGAGCTTCAGGATAGCCAGGGTTAGATCCTATCTCAAAATATTACTAAAATTAGAAAGCATAATCATGACGCTATGTTGCAAAAATAATTCTTTGTGTTTCTTACTAAAATTCCACAGGATCTATTTTAGCATTTAATCCTTAATTTCCCAAGCTATATTATTGAATTTTCTTACCATATTAAAAAGTTAAAATAGAACAAAATGGTTTCAGAGACTCAAAGAATAATGAAGTCTGATGAAAGAGGTTTACAAAATTATCATCATTATCATCTCAACCTAGGAATATTTCCCTAGATAGAAAACAAGATATTGAAGGGAAAGAAAAAGAAAATAATATGCTTTTATGTATATAAGTAAAAAATACTGATTAATTCATTCTTCTTTGGCCTTGTTTTCCCATACAAGCTGTGAGCCAGAAACAGAATAAAAGGTGAGGGCTGCATGTGAAAAATATCTCTGCTGTTCCTACTTACACCATCAGTCCATGGCACAGATACAGTAACCAAATTCCCTGGACTTGTCCAACACAAAATTGATGTAGACTGTACTCTATCTAGAAGCATTTCATATACATCTTCATTGAAAAGCTGTCTTTAGGCACAATAGGAACAGGAAGAAGAGATTCTAGAGATTAGCCTGAAAGTCAACTGCATGGGAAGCCAGAAATCTATTAGCCTAACTGGGCTTACTTCAATTCTGGGAGGAGGTTCAAGATAAATAAATAAATAAATAAATAATCCCTTTTCATGAACTTTGGAGAGGCGGGGACTGTGCAAATAAATGGGCATGCTCTCTCCAACTCTTTATTTGTGTTCTTAGAACAATGCCTCTGGTTGAGTATGGCCCAACCTCTAAGTTCATCTGTGCTTTTCATTTAATTAGCTCTCTTCTTTCATCTAAATGCCCATTTGTCTGCGTACAATTTTCTGTAGAGGTGTAAAAACCTGGAAACACTAGCAGCTGCCCTCAGAACTCAAACGCACATGTGTATCATCTTGGCAAGCAAGCCAAAGGGTAAAGGTAAGCACATGATCATTCCAAACACTTGTAGCTCTCAAAAGGGGCAATAAACTACTCTAGCCCCCATCTTTGAGTTGTTGAAATTGAGAGGCAGATTTCTGTAAATTAACTCACAAAATCCTGGGGAGATCAGATTCAATATCTCTTTCCTTCCCTCTCCCCTGCTTACAGCACCCCATACACGAGGATTGCAAGTGAGCCTGATGCCCTCTGAGAAATCCATACAGTGACAATGGCCTTGATTTAAGATTAAGTGACAGCTGTGGAGTAATGGTCCAAATTTAATTTGCGAAACACCTGGATGCCACAAATACTCCTGCCCCGATGGTGAACGGCCCCATATTATCATAGAACTGCCCTCACCACAGGAAGAAGTTAACATGGTATTTTGTTGCCTTCTTGGTGAGTGATGTCATTAAGATAGTGCTAATCACTGAGCCAAGAGAGTAATGCTCATGGAAGCCAAGTCAGTGAAAACTCACATGAAACAAGATGGTGATTGTGATATCACTAGTCAAGAAGCCAGTAATCATGTAACTAGCCAAAAGGGTGGCACCCACAAAATTCCCTAAGTTACTGTCAGGGTGTGCCTCAGTAATCATGACACAACTAGAATTTTTCATGCCACTAGCATTTATTTGCACAACCGAATATATTTCTCCTTGTTTTTTCCTTTCCTTTTCCTTCTCAGATACCTACCAGGAAGCAGAAGCATGAGATTCGGATAGGAGTCTGACATGGTACGTGTCGTGACAGCTCTTTCCCAGTCAGTCCTTCAGGGCTTGAAATCTTGGGTCCTATCTTCCATGATCTGGACTTCTTAGCAATTAACATAACTGAGGTGACAATGAATGAAGAAATAACATACAGAAAAGCTGGGATCGTGTAGGTTGTACACGCTGATAGAGATGCACCAACAGCAACTTGGAAACTCTGGGAATTATATTTACATCTAAATTGAGTAAACAGGTTCATTGCATACTGACAAGCAAGGAGGCAGTCTTATCTAATCTTAGTAAGAGTCATTTATTGGGGAGCAGTCTCAAGCTGTAAATGTCCGGAAGGAGGAGGATACTGTTGTTGACAGTTTCTGTGTACACTGGTTTTAGCTAAAGGTGATCCATTTGTAACATCTGTACTTGGAAGGCTTTGCAATTTCTCTGAGCCTCGCCTGGGGAATGTTTTGCCATTTCTCTGAGTCTAAGGCATTGGGGTCCTTGATGATGTAGTTCTTATGTCAACAGCAAACATTCACTTAGGACTTCATCTACTTTTTGCACATTCACCTGGGGCTTCTTCTGTTCCCTACAACTTTCCCTTTCACATTTCCTAGAAGTTCTTGATGAATCTTCATATTTAGTTTTTGGATAGTTCACTACAATGCTCAATACTAAATCATAAAGATGATATAAGAAAAAAACATAATAGCTGCTATGCCTAACAAAAGCAAAAAAGTCATCCCACACCATCAGGGAATTCATGATAGACTGCCATTCCTACATCAACACTAATTTGGATGGGCCAAATTATTTTCCTACCATAACATCTTTCCATCACACCCTAGGTTTTACTCCCCTATCCTTTGGAGACCAGTACCATTCTGCAGGGTGGGTCTTCTTCTGTGCAATATTTTATTTTATTTTTTTCTTTGCAATATTTTCCATTTAAAAAGAAAATAAGGCTTTATTTAGAGAATTGGTAGGAGGAGAGAATTCTCCCATTTTTTTTTTTCCTGATTGTTGTTTGAGACAACTGTGGTATCTTTGTATAACAGCCTGTCCCTCAGGTTGTGTGGAATGCCCTCATTGTGAAATTATTTTATGTTGTGCATGGAAATTTTTATAAGCAAGAACTTGTCTATCTTGAGTCATTTGTGCTTCAACAGGGAATGTGGCAAAGCAGTGAACTGTAGAATCGTTTGTAGCTTCCCTGTGTGAGCAGAGGCCTAAACGCAATAAAAGTATAGGTATCAACAGAAGCAAATTGTACTCTCCCAAAGGGGAACACATGAGGAACATCCATCTGCCAAAGAGCATTGGGATATAACCCTCTGGGGTTAACATTCTCATGCATGACAAGCTGGAAAGAAAAACATTGGGCACATTGCTTGATTAATTATTTACCTAATCTACTCTCAGGAAAAGACAAATTCTTTATATGAAAAGGAAGTGTTTTCATATTATAGAGTATGTCTATCACTGGTTTTTATCCCTGCATAGCAACAGTGAAGCAGAATAGAGACTAAGACCAAAGTACCTGCGCATGTATAGCCCTCATCCAATGACTGGAGAAGACATGAATGTGACCAAATATGGCCAACACAACAAGCCCACTGACAGTGGCACAAGAATTCCTAGGTCCTATGAAAGAAATGCTATAAGTCTGACCAATGTTGGCTCACATTATCCCTTCTATATAGGAGCTGTCACTAGAAACATGGGAATAAAAGTCAAAATCTTCTAAAACCATGGAGACTGCAAAAAGTTATGCTTGTTGAGCTGAAGGGTAGGATATACATTGTTCTTTACAACTTGGTAAAGAGTGGTAAGTACTATACTATTACCAGAAACCTCTGTAATGCTAGTCTTAGCTGAATCAAAGGGTTGAGAGCATGTGACCTTGGGAAAAATAAACCCATGACTTGATGAAAAGTATAATATCTTGGATGGCTAAAGATGAGAATCAAGCTGTTCAGGGTAATTAGCCAAAGAACATTGCCAGGCAGTAGACTATTGCCAGAGCTGATATTGATGTCCTGAATATGGGATGGTAATTGTGTCTGAGGTTTACCTAGAATTTCTATAATACATTTGTGCCCACTGAGATTAATTTTGCCATCAAGTCATAGTGAGGATTTAGAACCCTGTAAGAGCAATGTCCCAAATGTATCCATTGCAAAATATTATGCAGTTCCCAAAGTACTCCAGTGAGGACTGTGTATATTATAGAAATTCTAGTGAAAGAGATGTGGTTAGGTCCCAACTCTGTACTCAACTACTGGGCATAGCTTCTTCCACTGCAGCTAGAGCCATCTTAGCCTGAGTCATAAGATGCCATGGAGAAGAGGGAATGGTCTCCCCTTCTAAAGCTTGGAAAAGTGAAAAATGTTCCTGGATGGTAAACTTAAGTGAGGGTCCAATCCAATTAATATCTTATAACAATTTTTGAAAATCATTAAAACTTTTGAGACAATTCTTGTGACTATTTAGCTTTTAAGGGAACAGATTACATTCCTCAGTAATTTTACTGAATTGTTGGAATGGAGGTATCTATTGAAGCTTTTCTGATATAATTTAAAGACCCCAGTCCTAAAGACATTTTTGAAGTTGACAAATATCATTGCCAATTTAGAAGAATCAGGATGGCTGATTAGAATATTACCCATATAAGCCATAGGGGCTTTGTCACATAGAGCTTGATAGCTTCCACTGCAAATTCCTGACACATAGAATAACTATTTTCCTGCCCTGAGGAAGAACTTTCCATCAAAAGTGCTGTCCAAGTAGACCATGATCAGTCAAAGGACAGGCAAAAGCAGATTTTTCAAGATCACTGGTGTATTGACTTGTGAGAACAATCCCCATAAGCTCATATATTTGACAATACAGTCCTTAGTTGGTGGAACCATTTGGGAAGGCT